>ML416693.1:34995-80678 GCA_005239525.1 Nicotiana knightiana | reverse complement strand
ATTAATATTTACAGCAAAATAGTGTAGAATTTGGATGTGGTCAAAAATTAGTTGTTCACAGATGTACACAACCGCTACAAGTCGAAGATAAGAATAGAGGATGACCAGCTCGATTTCCCGGCATCGACCAAAAGTCGGGATCGAGAAAAGAATATGGAAAGGTGAAGAATGATTCTGATGCAAATCGACGGTCTTCTAGAGATTGGTTTTTGGCATACAAAAAAGCCAACGGATGAGGCAGAGGTTTTTGGTCCGCAGATAGGTTTGCCACCGATAAGAGAGTGGACTGCGACCGAAATAGCAGACCAATTCAAGATAAAGAGGTATCGGGCTCCCAGGACTCCACATACCCTAGGTTGTCCGAATACAATTTCAACGTCAGCGTAGTGGAACTAGTGTCGGCTATGAGGAACATTAAGCAAGAACGGTTCCTGAGGATTATGAGATCCGACCCCAACCAAAGAGATCCTAATATATGGTGCGGGTAGCATGGGAACAACGGCCACTGGACTGGGGACTATTGACATCTACGCGAAGAGGTGGCAACATTGCTGAAAAACAGCCATCTCAAAGAATTCTTAAGTGATCGGACTAAGAACAACTATGGTTACAATCGGTATAACGCGGAACCCCCGAAAGATGGAGAAGATCCTCCTCGTCTGACAATGAACATGATTTCCGGGAGAGGGGGGGGGGAAGATATTAATGGTGTAACCTTTTCGACAACGAAAAAGACAAAGGTATCGATGACCCACAGTAAGAGACTTCGGGAAGTCGCTAAAGACGACATTACCTTCACGGAGGAAGACGCCGATGGACTCTTATTACCGCACAACGATGCCCTGGTAATTTCTCTTAATGGTTTAGATTTTAAAATTAAACGTGTTTGTGGGACCCAAGAAGTTCAGCCAATATTATTCAATGGAGAGTGTTGGAACAAGCCAAGCTAACCGGAAGCATCGTTCCGACCACAAAGCACCTCGTCGGGTTCAACTTAGCAAGTGTGACAACCCGAGGGGAAATTCTGCTGCCCACGAATGTTAAAGGGGTAATAAATACGACCATATTTGAAGTAGTAAACAAAGACATGTGCTACAACATTATTCTTAGAAGATCATGGTTACATGATAAGAAGGTTGTACCGTCAACATACCATAAACTTCTGAAGTTCCCAACTCCAAGGGGAATTAAACAAATTTGAGGAGATCAATGGGCGGCAAGGGAGATTAACGCGATCTCGAATTCCTGTAGCAAAGTGAAGGAACATGCGACATAGAAATTATAGGAACTGACGCCTTCTCCCAAGCCAAGCAAAGTTGACGAAAGGGGTGAGTCGTTGGAATTTATTTGGTACCGAGATTTTTCTATGTGCCACAAGAAATAGACATGACCAAATCCACAGCAGAAGAGTTCGAACAAGTCACATTATTCCTTATTGGAGAAGAAATTTTACTTGGAGACAGGGCTAAACCCCAAGCTCAGGTCAGGATTTATAGAATTTCTTAAATCTAAAGTTCACTGTTTTGCATGGTCGCATGCAGATATGACAGGTATCCCACTAGAGGTGGTCGCGCACACGTTAATCTTGGACCCCAACATCCTACCGGTAAGGAAAAAGAATAACCCTATTGCCGAGGTCAGAAATAGGTTTGTCAAAGAAGATGTAATTCGATTGCTTGATATCGATTTAATACGGGAGGTAAAGTATCCTGACTTGCTAGCTAATAAATTAGTAGTTCCAAAAAAGACTAATGAATTTCGTATGTGCATCGATTATAACGATCTAAATAAGGTGTGCCCAAAAGACTCGTTCCCATTGCCAAACATTGATTAAATGATTGATGCGACGGTGGAACACGAGTTGATGATTTTCCTTGATGCCTATTTCGGGTACAACCAAATTAAAATGAACCGGAGGATCAACAAAAACTTCGTTCATAACGAACTTTGGCATATATTGCTATAATGGGATGTCTTATGGGCTTAAAAATGTCATAGCCACTACTTAGAGGCCTGTGAACAAAATGTTTGAAGAACAAATAAGAAAAACAATGGAATTTTACATAGATGATATGTTGGTTAAGTATTTAAACGCAGGTGATCATGTTAAGCACCTCCAAGAAACCTTAGCCATAATAAGGAAGCACAACATGAAGCTTAACCCCGAAAAGTGTTCATTTAGAGTCAGCTTCGGTAAGTTCTTGGGGTTCCTGGTGTCGCAAAAGGGAATTAAAGTCAATCCCGACAAAATTAAAGCCATCGAGGACATTCCCGATCAGCTATCAAATGTGAAAGAGGTTCAGAGGTTAACAGGGAGACTGGCCTCTTTAAGCAGGTTCATTTCCCAATCTTCAGAAAAATGTCATCACGTATTCTCACTTCTGAAGAAGAAGAACAATTTTGAATAGACTCTGGAAAGCCATCAGGCTTTGAAAGATTTGAAAAGGTATTTTACGAGACATCCATTACTAACGAAATTGGAGGAAGACGAACAATTGTTGATTTAATTATTAGTCTCGGTGGTAGCGGTAAGTGTCGTTCTAGTCCGTGAAAATGAAGGTACGCAATCTCCTATTTATTCTGTTAGTAAAATTTTAACGGGAGCAGAGACCCGCTACCCACACCTCGAAAAATTGGCCTTGGCTCTCGTAGTTGCTGCTCAAAAGCTGAGGCCTTATTTTCAATGTCACCTAATAGCCGTGGTGACAATCTTTCCCCTACGAAATATCCTACACAAACCTGAATTGTCAGGTCGACTGGCCAAGTGGGCAGTCGAAATGAATGGATCAAATCGCATGTTTTGGCTGAATTCAGTCCCTGACTGCTACCTTTGGCCACTAAAGAAGCGGCGATGGTGTCGAAAATGACATCAGAAGTCTGGACCTTGTTCATAGATGGAGCTTCAAACGTGAAAGGGTCCCGGCTCGAGGTATTACTATTTATGCCATCGGGAAAAACCTTGAGACACGCCATAAGAATTGTTCCCTTGACTAACAATGAATTCGAGTATGAAGCTTTGATTACAGGACTTGAGCTGGAACGGGACTAGACTCCGAGGTCATTGAGATCAAATGTGATTCTCAACTGGTAGTGAATCAGGTATACGGGATCTTCGACACCAGTGAGGAACGCATGCAATAATATGTAGTAAAATTCCATGCTATGCTAGCACGCGGCGTACAACTTATGCATTTGGTACTGGATGTGGACGAATATTATTAAGTAAATACGACCAATTTGTTCGTGGACTGGAGAAACAAAATCATTGACTATCTTGAGAACGACAAATTACACGAAGACCCAAATGCATCCCGGGCACTTTGCATCAAAGTAGCTCGTTACAGCTTCTGGGGAGGTTATAGAAGGTCTTTCCAAGGCCCGTTGTCCTGATGTTTAGGAGCCTCCGAGGCTAATCACCTCATGAGATAAGTTCACAAAAGAATCTACGGAAATCACTTGGGTGGACTCGTTGGTACTAAAGCTAATTAGGGCAGGATACTACTGACCCCAAATAGAACAAGACGTTAATGCATTTGTACAGAAATGCGACAAATATCAACACCACGTGCCATTTGTGCATAAACCAGTAGAACTATTGCATTTGGTATTGTCACCTTGGCCATTCATGAAATGAGGGATGGACATAGTCGGTTCGTTGCCGCCGGCTCCTAGTAAAGTAAGATTTTTTTCGATTTTAACTGACTATTTTCTAAGTGGGTCGAAGCAGGTGCTGACCAAAATATCGGCAAGCGCGAGGTGGTCGATTTCCCGTGGGACAATATAATTTGCAGGTTTGGGATACCAAAGGAAATAGCTTGCGACAACGGGCCTCAATTTTAGAGGCACAAAAGTCAAAAAATTCCTTGAAGACTTGAAAATCAAAAGGATCACATCTTCACTATACCACCCGAGCACATACGGCCTAGCGAAATCGACAAACAAAAGTGATTATTCGAAATCTCAAAAAGAGATTGGAAGCATCCAAAGGAAAATGGCCCGACGAGCTACCAGGAGTGCTACGGGCATACAGGACGGTGGCCAAATCAAGCACGGGAGAGACACCTTCCTCTCTTGTATACAAAGCAGAGGTCTTGATTCTGATGGAGATGAGAGAACCTACCATGAGATACTTCTGAGGGGACGAAGAAGTAAACAACGAAGCGTTGTTGGTTAGATTGGAGCTGCTCGACAAGCGCAGGGACTTGGAACATATAATGATGGTAGTCCAAGAACAAAGAAAGGAAAGATTTTATAATCGAAGAGCTAACCTCCGTTATTTCAAAGTAGGAGACTTGGTTTTAAGAAGAGTGACTCAGAACACTCGAGAGCTCAACGTGGGGAAGCTGGGTCCGATGTGGGAAGGCCCTTACTGGATTTTAGTTTTCACCGAGAAAGGATCATATGAACTGGAGAATCAAGACGGAGCAAAATTGCCGAGAAACTGGAATGTGGCACACGTTTGAACTAATCATCAAGTGAATTCGTGAGAATCATTAGAACATTAGAGTGAATTAAACTAGAGTTGGATTCGAAATAACATCTTGCAATTATCTTGTCATGACCCTTATTCGTCACATTTAAGAAACCAGTTCTGCTACTCTCTAGTTCTTTGCAGTCAATTTTCAATTGCTTTACTTTAGTAGTTAATCGTAGTTCGTAATTAATTCAAATTAAGTTTTGATCATCCTGAATAGCAGTTAAGCTAGAAATAACTAGAGCATTGTTTAAATACAATCCCTACGGAGACGACAATTTAACTATACTATCATTGGCTATCGAGCATCAATTTCGTGTTGTGTTTTGCGCTCGTAAAATTTTGGCGTTGTTGCTGGGGATTGGCAATTTATAGTGTTTAAAATAGTTTTTAGTACTAATTTAGGAACCAATTTTTACTTTAGTGAATTCACGTTTTCTCATTTGTGTGCAAGATATATGTTTGATTTCTCTAGTATATGACTCGATCTTCTTCGAAGGAAGTGATATTATTATACCCCGAGTTTTTTTACGACGTTATTTATTCTACCTGTGACGTGGCAAGTGCGATTTAAAAGTATTTGACATGTTTAGAAATTTATTTTACATGCCATATATATTGTACTTCAATTATACGTTATGTATATAAGCCCAAACATGGCGTATTAGAAAAGTCGGCTTGAGTTGCGGTAATTTCGGTTAAGATACGTCATGTAACTAGATCACTTTACGACCAACTTTTCTCCTAGCATATGGAGCCTATTGGGATAAATTTATATATCTATAAAGGAGGGGATAGGCAAGGTGACATGGCAATTCTCTTTAGCTAAGGATCCTATTTATCTGTTTTTTCCTTTTTTTTAATATTTATTTTTATTTTTATTTTCCCTGTTGACTATCAGTTCCCTTATTCAACTTCAAGAGGCGACATTCATAACTAGGCGTGACTCTTCCGGTTTATGAATTTCAAAAGCCACCTTTTTAAATCTCTCTAAGAGAGTAACCGTCTAAAAAACTAACATCACCAATTGGGCAATTATACAAGTTAAAAAACGTCTTGGCTTTTTAATGTCTTAATTTCAATTGTAACTCATCTCTAATGCCTGTTCTTTTTATAAAGAAGTTGTTCTTCCAGAATATTTTTTTCACTGGGTAATTCTACATTAGGAAGTCAAAAATGATTTCTCTACTTTATTGCTGCTTTCGTTGAAGATTAAGAAATTGCTCAATCAAATGTTGGTGCATTGTGATATAGGGCCCGACCGATCTCCTTCTCTTTTTCTTCTTAACTAGGTTCTTCATAAGCACTTATAACACTACTGTCGTTGCTATACGCGTATCGAGTTTGACATCAACATATTGAAAAATTTCTTTGAAACCTTAAAGGCAAGTTTTCTGTTCATATAGTTTACTATTAAGTTCTCCTAAATTCTTTTTTCTTAAAATGAAAATATTATTTTTCTGCTCAATGTACATGATGAGATATCCTATATACATTATTCTCCATTCAATATTCTAGACTCATGTTTTGTTGGCAAGTTTGATTCTAGCTATTAAAATTGAAAGAAATATACATAAGTACCATTCAATATGGTTCTGTGATAATAAATATTTTAGCCAGTTTACTTAACAATGCAGTACTTTTGGATAGCACTACTTTGAGAAATAACCACATTTATGAAATAAAGATAATTTCGTTGTTTTTATAGAAGTTATTAAAGCTTTTAGTTTGTATAATTTTTAAAAAGTAGACCCAAATTAAGGATGGTGATTGCAATAACGGAACTAAAAAGTAACTACTCAAAGAAAAAGTAATTCTATTTGAGAGGATAAATTGTTTCATTAATAATACAACTCCTTCATTTTGCGATTTTCTATGTTTTTATTCAGTTTTTACTGATTTTCTTATATATGCGCGCAATATGAAGGAAAAAAGCAAAAATATTTATGTTATCATTTTTATGGATCTGTTTAGGTTTTTCGTGTTTTGTTTTTTGTTTTGCATAATACGTCATGTTATTAAGATGGAAGACATGAAAATGTAGATCCTCCAAGGATGTGTTTTGTTCCATCTGGATATAGAAGAGTCATTTTACTTTAAATTGTGGCTTAGTGGTCATTGACTATTTTTTTAACTTATGATTCGGTATTCTTGGATGTACTAGCATCAAACTTGAAATTTTGCATGCATAGTGATAATAGTAGTAATATAATAAGTTCATTAAACTTTGGCATATTAAGTATTAGGAAAGTGAGTAAACATTCTGGATTTTGGATGTTAAGTTTCTCTGAATATGAGGCAGTATCGTATTGTAGTATGCCTTTACTCTAAAGAAGTACTGTATATATTTTGCATTGTTCATATATAGAAATTTGTCACATTGAGAACTATGCATTTTTCAAAGTATTCAATTTATGTCACATGGTTTTTTCTTATCAACTAAATTAAATATTTGCAACTCTTCTAACAGGTGAATTCTATAAGTGATTAGGGTAGGGATGTATTACTCTGAGCAAAGACTTCTCCTGCTGAATATTAAGGCTATGCTTCGTGATGCCGATCTTTGTCGATATGTCTTTAACCTTTTTTCGAGAAGTAGTTGGGAATTAGATGATAATCCTCTTCTATTTTAAAGATTTAATAAAGTGATATTTGTTCTTTATGTTTTCCGTATAGTCTATAGATGAAGTACACGGATGAACATCTGTTATATATTTCAATTAAATTTACAATAAAATAGTATCGTAAACTTACTTTTCTTATTAATGCAAAGCGCGGACAACTTAACTAGTTATATATGAAATCGAAGGACTATGTATGCAGTTTTCATTGCTTCAGACCGTACATCAATACGACATCAGAGTAAAAAGTTATGAGCTTTCGAAGTAGGGCTGCCACGTCACTAGAGTATTACGGCAAAAGCAGGCATGTTACTAGGCCAACTTACAACTAGTTTTCTCCCAATCGATAGGAATTTGAGGATGATTAAAACATGAAAATTGAAGTTTGTTGAAACTAGTTTCTAGAACATTAAGCCGTTTGTTGATACGACATCGGAGTAGGGATAAACGAGGTTCAAAGCAGAGTCACTCAAGCTGACAAAAAGCAGCTTAGTCACCTACTAGCTTAGTGAGGCGGTGAATATTTTTATTCAGTTTGTTCTCTAGTTTTTCAGAACATATCCAGTACCTCTTGAGGTAAAACAAGTCCCCAAATATTCTCTCATGTTCTCCTTGTAAATTGTCCAAAAAATTCAGTAACTTTGGGTAGAATAATTTATGCAAGACTTGAGAGGCGTGGGGTGTTCATGTTGTATCTCCTACTTGAGTTTTAAGGAGTTTTTCTAGTTGAAGCCAACCTTAATTTAAAGTTTTCTTGACTTTGTTGTTCCTTGAGAGAGGTGAGCGCCTTAGTTGTGATGCCTATGCTCAGTTCTTGACTCGTCTATAAGTGCCTTAAATTGGTTGATTATGACTTTGCTTAACTGCTTTGACTAGAGAGTCGAGATATATCCGATCCTATGTGAGGTTGTTGATATTCTGTGCATGTCAGTTGATGTCTAGAACTTGCCCCGGGTGTTTGCAGAGTGAAGTAGCAGTCTTGTTCAGTCTAGGAAGTGATATAGGCATTTCTTTATTGGGTCAATTGTATGTTTATGACCCGCCTGATTGTTGTATATCCTAGTTATCCCCTTTGAGCCTGTAATCCTATTTTCTTTAGCAACCAAATTACAAGCCTGACCCATGTGTTTGATCTGACCATCTATTTGAACCTTCTAGCTATCTTGAGCACTTGATTTTGTTATGAGCTTGTAAAAGCTAAGAGAGGTATGGTTGGATTTTGAGTGGAACTATTGAAAAAAGAGAAAGGTGCATTGTTTGAAGAAAAAATTTGTGAAAGCCGCTTGTAGGGGATTGAAAGAAAAAAAGAAGTGCGTTTTCTTGTAAAAAAATCAGAACTTAAAGAAGAAAAAAAATTGATTCCATTGCTAGTGGTAGTTCTCATCGTGTTTTTGCTTAAAGAAATTGGGAGCTTGATGTTGTTATATTGTGAATGTTGGGGTTTGGTTCAACATAAGTATGGGGTTTGAATTGTTAAGTATATCTATTAAAGTGCTCGGAGAAGTGTAATCATAATTATCCAAATTATATCTTACCCGTCCCGTAGTACATCACAACCAATTAAAGTCTTACTTGATCATCGACTGAATGATCTCAAGTAGTAGAGTATTATACTACGGACATGCATATGATGCGTATTCTGTGGCACGTGAATTTTAATTCTGAGAGTGAGTGAATTCTTTCTATCTTTAGTTCCTATGTGTTCTTGAAACTGATAGGTCAGACGATGGAAGTTTATATTGATGACATGTTAGTTAAGTCACTTAATATGGGAGATCATCTGAAACATCTCAGGAGACGTTTGACATTTTGAGAAAGTACAACATAAAGCTCAACCATCACTTCTTTTCGCTTTTAAAAAAGAAGAACGACTCTGTATGGACACCGGAATGCCAACATGCACTAATAAACCTAATTGGGGTCTATTTTTGCAACTGATCTCTTTGGGGAGGCCGAAACGGCATACGATGTTTTTCCATAACAAGGCGATCATTTCATGTTCGCATATTTGGGCGAATGTCCTGCTTCTATCCATTTAGAAAAATAGTCAGTTAAAACCAAAAGAAATCGTACATTACCTCGCCCCATCGGGAGGGGGGCCACGATGTCCATTCCCTATTTATTGAACGACCAAGGGCAAGTGACTGAGTGGAGGTGCTCGCGTGCTTGGTGGATCATAGGGGCATACTTTTGGCACTGCTTGCATTTTTTTACGAAATCTGCAGCCTCTTTTTTCATGGTGGGCCAGTAATATCCTGCCCGTATGGGGCATCTGACCAAAGCTTGATTGCCGGAATGAGCTCCACAATGGTCTTCATGGACTTCTCCAAGGACGCGTCGCGTCTGATTTGGGCCTAGGATTTTCACCAGGGGGCCGACATACGTCCTCTTGTATATGTCGTTATGAATGATGTTTTACTTGGTTGCTTGCATTCGAAGTTTCTTGGCTTCTTTTTTATCATTTGGGAGTACGCCATCCTGCAAATGTGTAACAATACGGTTGACCCAGTCCCAAGTCAAGTATATGGTCTTACCTCGATTTGATCTATCGATAATTTGAGGAGGTGGACCACACTGCAGTTGTAATATTTTTAGTGGCTGCTGCTAATTTGGCGAGGCCGTCCGCCTCGAGGGACCTGATCGAGCTGACGTTCGTCAAGCTCGGGTAGCAGCTTACAGATCTCGGTCTGGTACTTTTGTAACCTTTTCTCTTTGATCTGGAAAGTCCCTATGACTTGGTTGACAACGAGTTGAGAAATCACAGCGTAGTCTTACCTGTCTCGCCCCGTATTTGAGTGCTAGCTTTAACCCTGCAATTACAGCCTCAGACTCGGCCTTGTTATTAGTCATGTTCGGGCACCTTATGGACTGGCCAATCACTTCGCTGGTCAGAACTTTGAGTACGAGTCCAGTCCGGAACCTGACACGTTAGAAGCGTCATCGGTGTACACGACCAAGAGGTCATGTGTTTGGGGAGAAGCGCGGGCGCTTCTTTTTCGACTTCAGGCATTATTTGCGCTGAAGTAGGCGATGAAGTCAGCAAGAACTTGTGACTTTATCGCTTTTCGCGGTTGATATGTGATATCATGCTCGCTTAGTTCTATGGCCCATTCGGCCAACCTGCCTGATAGCTCGGGTTTATGCAAAATACTTCTTAAGGGGAAAGTCGTGACTACCAAGATGGGGTGGTACTGGAAGTAGGGTCGAAGCTTTTGTGAAGCTACGACCAAGGCCAGGGTCAATTTTTCGAGGTGAGGGTACCTCGTTACGGCGTCACCTAGTGTTTTTCTAATGTAATAGATGGGAGACTGTGTACCTTTATTTTCTTGGACCATGACTGCGCTCACAACTACTTCAGATACAGAGAGGTAGATGAGGAGGCACTCTTACAGTTCTTGTTTTGAAAACAGTGATGACAAGTACGCCTTCAACTCCTTCGGAGCTTGGTCGCACTCAGAGGTCCATTGGAGATCGTTATCCTTTTTGAGTACGTCGAAGAATTTATGGCACCTATCAGATGATCACGAAATGAACCTTGAAAGGGCGGCGATACGGCTAGTCAACCTCTGAACCTATTTTTTGGTGGTCAAATGCTCTGGTATTCTCTTCGATGACTTTGATTTGGTTGGGGTTGACTTCAATACCTCGTTGTGACACTAGGAAGCCCAAGAATTTTCCAAAAGCCACACTGAATGCACACTTTTGGGGTTTCAGTTTCATTCTGTATTGCCTGAGCATGTCGAACGTTTCTCTCAAGTGATCAATGTGTTCTTTCCTTTTGGATTTGACCAACGTGTCATCTATGCAGATTTCCATTGTTTTATCGAGTTGGTGTTTGAACATCTTTGCTACTAACCTTTGGTACGCTGCTCCTGCATTTTTAGTCCGAAGGGCATGACTGTGTAGCAGTACGCCTCCTGATGGGTGATGAAAGTTGTTTTCTCCTGATCCTCCTATTCCATGAGGATCTGATTATAGCCTGAGTAGGCGTCCATTAACTCAGCAGTATGACCGTCTGTCGCATTGATGAGTTGGTCGATATGACATAAGGGAAATGAATCTTTGGGGCATGCTTTGCTCAAATCTGTAAAGTCCACGCACGTTCGCCACTTTCCATATTTCTTTTTCACCATGACCATATTGGTGACCCATTGGGAGTATTTTGACTCCCTGGTGGAGCTACTTTCCAATAATTTTCGGACATCTACACGTACTGGATCGTTGATTGTGGAGCTGAACTTATGCCGGACTTGTCTCGCCGGGGGAGGGGGGGGTGGAGTGGGTTGACGTTCAGCTTGTACATGTAGATTTCCTTCAGGATACCTTGCATATCTGCATGGCTAAAAGAAAACAAGTCTACATTAGTAGTTAAGAATTGATGAAATTTACCTGGTTCTTGAACCTTGCAACTGATGTAGGCTTTCTTGTTGTGGTCGTTGCCATCTATTTGAACGGGGTCGAGGTCTTCTATGGTTAATTCGGCGGCTTCGACCGTATCGGGGTCATTAATGACTTCCTTGTCTGACCTCGACCTAGTTGATTGCAATGCCTATTTTTCTTTGTCCTTCATTTGTTGAGTGAACGTACAGTCTAGAGCGATGCGGTATCATTCCCAGGATGTACGTTGTTCTCCCCGTATACTGAATATTCCCCATGGAGTTAGGAATTTGATGACTTGGTACATGCTGGAGGGGATGGCTCTCATGTTTTGTATCCATGGTCGCCCTATTATGGCGTTGTATGTTGTGTCTTGGTTCATGACATGGAATGTTGTTTTCAGAGTGACTCCACCGGCTAGGACATGGAGCGTGATCTCGCCGGATGTTCCTCCAACTGCATTGTTAAAACCTGTTAGTGTGATACAGTGTGACACTATCTTATGCTCGAGTTTCTTTTGTGCAAGTACTCGAGGGTGGATAATGCGCACGCCGCTTCCATCGTCTACCATAATGCGTCTCACATCGGTATCTAAAATTCGTAAAGTGATAGCAAGCGCATCATAGTGTGGGAAAGCCAAATTGTTGCTATCCGACTTATCGAAGATGATATTTCCTTCAAGTTCGTCATACCGTTCATGGGTAATTGACCATTTGAGATTGTGGGTTATGGTGAATTTCATATTGATCGTTGCTGCCGCCAAGGATCATGTGGATGGTGCGGGTTGGCGAGGGCTGTTTTGGTGATCCTTGATGTTGGTCACATCATCAGAAAAAATTGGTCTTTCTCGGTCACTCAGCAACTCTTTGAGATGTCCCTGTCGTAGCATGTTTACGACCTCCTGCCTTAGAGCGATACTGTTTACCTTGAAAATGGTAATTATAATTATATTTGATTATGTGGTTCTAAAAATACGTGATCTATTTAATACCGGCTGATTAGGTAGTAGATGCTGAATGTGAAGCAAGGAAACGAAATAATAGCAAAAGGAAAAAAAAATTATGCAAACCGAACAGCGGAGAGATCAGTCTCGAGGGTGGTCGGTAAGGGCCTCGAGGTCGAGCTTTAGAAGCTTGACAGTGGGCTATCGATAATGGTATAACAGTGCTGAAGGCCTTAAGAGTGGCCTATTTATGATCAATAACAAGTAACAAATGAAGAATAACTCAAGAACACAATAAATGAGAAGCAATAAATCAATGAAGCAATTGTAGAGAATGTTTTTAGTTAAAGAGTAGAGGATGTTCTTGTTCTTGTATATTGAGTATCACGTGTCTTACAAAGTGACAAGGGTCCCCTTTATATATGAGGGGGAATCCCAACATAGTACATGTGTAACTAATGCAAAGAGATATGGCTGGTACAACTATTTAATGCCACGGTACGGGCTTGTACTATTTTGTATACTTTGTCAACTTTAACCACGTGTCCCTCGGGCGCCTCCCGCCTTTCCACGTCGATCTTCGATTTGCACTGCCTCGAGGTCAAGGGCCTTCGACATGAACCCTCGATGCCAAAACTCGAACCTTCGAGCCTTCTGAGCGTCGTAGTGGCCATAAAATTGGGCTCTCCAAATTTAGCCGTATGTAGATAGTCCCCGCGTTTCATAGAATGAAGAAATAAGAAACGACCTTGACTTTTGACTTTTTGAAGCTCCTATTATGACATCAGTCCCTTCAGAGCATTAAATGGTGCAACATAAAAAGCTGCACAGAGGTCGGTGTCAAACACAATTCTCGAGAAGCCCATGAACCGTCACGATTTCGACCCTTCCACTTCAAGCATGCCCAAAGGGCCTCTATAAATACTACAATCTCTTGCCTTTTCATAGTTTTGCATCTTGTTCATCTTCTCCAAACCTTCAAATTTAGCTAAGTGTTTTCCATTCTTATCTTCTGACTGTGTACATTTTCTCATCTTCCCATTTTAAAACTCGATTATTACCATGGCCAAAACTTCAAAAATGGTTCCACAAAAAGAGGGAGCCGCCTCTTCATCACGTTCCTCCAAGAGCAAGTCCAAAATTCCTCCTACCATCGAACAATGCATCTCAGGCCCTTTCGATGCCATTTCTGACTTCACAATAGAAAAACCCCCTTCTACACCAGGCCGACGCGAGCCCGTGTCCCGATACATAAGTGTAGTATCGGACATAGAGAGGGCAAAACTCGACTGCTGCTGGGGGGAGGCAGCATGAGTAGAGATTCCTACGGCTGATGAAAGCATAGTCTCGCACAAGACTGGTTTCCTCAGTGTATATACATTCCCATTCACTTAGGTTCCATCGATTCTTCTTCCCCGCCGATTGACCCAGTGATTCTTGATTTTTTCCATCAGTACCGAGTGACACTCGGTCAGATCTATCCTTATTTTTGGAGGATCGTATACATGTTCTGGCATATTGCCAACATGGTCGAGGGAATGACTTTTACCCTCGACCATCTGATTAGACTGTACAACCATCGCCTCTTTGACGGGGGCCTAATTAAACTGCACCGCCGATCCACCAAGGAATTCCCTTCCTGTATTGACGAGGATAAGGATCGGGGATGGATGAGCCGATTCACCAGAGTCAGAACTTCAAACGACATCCCCGCCGATATATTGCCGTTCCCGGAGGAGTGGAATATGAAACGTAAGTACCCCCATGTTAATTATGCTTCACCACCTCTTTTTTCTTTCTATCGACTCTGAATATTCTTTCTTTCGACTGTGCAGCCACTGTCTGGTTTACCGGTGCGGTCTAGGACCTTCTGGGGTGGATCAGGCTTTTGGACTCCGCCTTCCCATATAACGAACGTTGTGGCGTGAGCTGGCTAAGACAAGGTGGTAGGAAAAGAACCATGGTATGCTTTTGTTGCCATTTGTTTTCTCCTTCTTTGCAAGAACTTTCGATGATGATGTTTTCTAATACAACACGTTTGTGCAGGCTTTGGTGAAGGCGTGTTGATGAGACCGCCTCCACCTAGTGAGGAAGGGCCCCCGAAGGCCGCCAAAGATAAGAAAAAGGAAGAAGGAGCCTCGACGGAGTCTCCAAAATCAAAAAGGACAAAGGATCGGAAGCCCAAAAATGATGCCACAGTCTTATCCTCGACGGCCGCTGAGAGCTTGCGGGCCGAGAAAGAAAGCGACGATGCCTGCCCTTTGGTACAAAGGGCATAACGAAGTGTTTATGCTTTGAGAGTTATTGGGTGCTCGTCTGGTTAGCTAGAGGCGGCCGATGCGGACCCGCCGTGCGTAGAGGAAACCCTCGAGGAGGGTTTGGGTGTAGTCCCTGAGATACTCGTCGGACATGGCACGGTCCGTGGTGAGGAGCTCGGAGGGCTTGCTACTGGAGCTTTCCAGGATCAGGAAGAAACCTCGATAGAGGCCGATGCCGCCGAGGGATTTCACTCAGGCCCGTCGTTTTCTCCGGGGGAGATACGGGATGCTCATGTTAGGGGTGTTCCCAGTCTAGAGACCTCTCGAGGAGAGGATGATGCATTCAGAGACTATTTCAAGGGGGTTGACGAGGAGACCTATGTTATGCCCCCATTGCTCTCGAGGAAGCCGAGAGGCTCCAAAAGCAGGTGACTTTTGAGAAGTAATATGCTATTTTTAGATCTTTTATTCCTGTTTTCTGATTTCCCCTTTTCTGTGTTGTAGGTCAAGAAGCTGTATGACCAAGCCTTCTCCAAGATGCAAGATGAGTTGACTCATCGTGGGAGCGGAGCTTGAGAAGCTCATGTCGGAGTCTGTCGTGCTGGAGGCTATATGTGCTTGAAAGGAGGAGGAACTGACCAACCTCCGGGCAAACTCGGAAAGAGCACTTCGGGAAAGGGCCGACCTCACCGAGAAAGTATGCTGGTACCCATAATTTTTATCTTAATTCCAATGTCTTGTGCTGACCGACTTATTTTTTGCTTTTTAGATTAAGCAGAATGACGCCCTGGTGGAGCGGCTTCAAGAGGAGGTTGCGGCCAAGGATGCCGAAATCCTAGAGCTGGCTCGGCTGAATTATGTCGCAATTTTAGAGAGGGAGGCGCTTCGGGGGAAGCTATCCTCAATTCAAGACCTTCTTTGAGGTGCTCAGGAGGAGGCTGCTGCACTATCTGCTGCCAAGTCTGAGGCCGCTGAATATGTCTCCTCATATAAGAGAGATGCTGCTACTGCGAATGATCGGGTCAGGGAGATATCTAAGAAGGCCGAGCTAAAGCTGGCTCGGGCAGTTGCTTATGCCCATATTCAAGCCAGGAGACAAGCCCTCGGGGAAGTGAGCGCTAAGGGAATCTATCTTTTTGCCCAGATCGAAGAAGCCAGAGCCTTGGAGGAAGAGACAAAAATGCCGACTACGTAGGACGAGAGCTCTGAAAGTGGCTCGGACAGCAGGGAAGGCGAAGAGTAGAGTCTCCTGTTTATTTTTCTTTCTTCTCTTTCTGCATATGGGACCATTCGGGGGATTTTTTTGTAAAAAACACCTCTGTAGATGTATTTTTTGAAATAGAATATCTCTTGTCACATATCTCACAAACTTTGGCTCGTAATGTTTACGCGCCAATTGAATTTCATGCTTTGATTCTTAGCTCCTGGAACTCGCACTTGCAATAGTAGATCCCCCTGAGACCGGATTCCTTCTCGAGGCTAGGTCGGCATGTGAGCTTTATCCCTCGAATTTTGTATGATGGTATCATTTATGTGACATGACCGTGAAGTGACCGATGTGGCCCCACCGATACACTTCCCCAAATGTTATGGCGAATTTGTCAGAAATTGAATGGCCTTTAAAGTAGTTGGTTGGCCACTTTTCGCATATATATATTTGCTTCTTCTTCATTCTAACCCTTGCATCTGTGCAAAACTTAGCTTTCCTTTCAACTTTCTCATCCCTTTTCAATTTTTGTGAAAACTGCTTTCATTCCTTCCTGCTTATCTCTGCTTGAGTAGTTATGGACGCCGTGCCCGAATCTGTTTACCAAGAAGAGGGAAATTCTTCCTCTGCTCCTAGCCTGGCCGGTAGTAAACCGCCTGCGTATGGTGAGTTGACTTCGTACTACTTTGCTCCGAAGAAAGACTTTGCATTAGAGAAACCCTTCGGTGCTCTGGGACATCGAGAGCATGCTTCGAGGTTTGTCCGATCAATAGAATAAAACCACCTCGAGGCCGTGAGGACAGAATGTGGCTAGGGGGAAAATGTGATGCTGCAGATACCCTCTCGAGAAGAGAACGTCATGACATATGTAGAGGGATACTTGACCGTGAATACGTACCCGTTTACATTAGGCCCCCTCGACCGACTCATGCTGGAATTCTTCAAAAGGTACCGAGTCACCCTGGAGCAGATTCATCCGTCCTTTTGGCGGATAGTGCTGATGATGAGGTACTTCACCGAAAAGGCTGAGCTCGAGTTTACCCTCAGCCATCTTATTAGATTATATCGGCCTCAGCATTGTCGAGGCCTGATTGCGTTACGATGCCGGTCCACCAGACCTTTCATTGCCATTGATGATGAGGATCAAAATGGAGGATGGATGAGTCGGTTTGTTCAAGTGAGGACCATCGATATCATTCCAGCGGAGTTCCTGTCATTTCCGAAAAAATGGAACTTCAGACGTAAGTTCCACATTGTACTTTAGTGTCTCTTGCTTTCACCGATTTGTAAGAGTGTTTCTTTTTTCTTTTTCAGCGGTCCCGTGGGTGCCGGGGGAGGTCTCTGATCTTGTGGACTGGACTCGGAGGTTGGCAGCTTCCTCAACATACGACGAACGCAAGTGGCATGATATGTCGAAGGGAAGATGGGAAGCAAAACACCATGGTACGAGCCGCGCAGTTGACCTTTTGATGAATGTTTTCTTTTGTGTATACTAACTTTGCCACCGCAGGTGTTGGTGGCCTTTCTGAAATGAGACGGTGCTTCTTTGAGGAGAGGGAAGGCCTGGAGGAGGACAATAAGCGAAGAAGATCCTCTGCAGACGAGGACATCCTCAATGAAGCGGGGCCTTCTCGGAGACATAAAGGAGATGTTATTCCCGAGGAGAGCTTTATATATGGTGGTCATTCTGCGGACACAAGCTCTCTTCGGGAGGATAATTCTTTGTCTACGGCTCGAGCTGGGGGCCGAGGTTGCCGATTCTTCCAGGCCTGAGACCTCTAACTTCGAAGAAGAGGTTTCTCGAGAGAGGAAGAGCAAAAGTCCTCCACCATCATCTTCTTCAGCCCTCGAAGGCACTTCGTGGGACGCTTAGAACTAGGGGCCGCCCGAACCAAGTGAGGTTTTGTGTGGGCATGCCCCTATTGAGAGAGTTTCAATTGGGGCCGATAGGGCCAGGCCAGTAGATGCATGTTCAACTTTTGAGGAGGCTCAGCAATTTTGCTCCGAGGTGAGTTCTGATTGGCCTTGCTGGCTTGTTAGCTATGAATCTTCATTTTTTGAGCTCTTCTGTAGGTTTTTGACAAACTCAAGATCAATCTGCTTCGCTGTGAGACCAGGTTGCGGGAAGCTTTGGGTAAGGAAAAATCTCTCAAGCTTCGTTGAAATAAGAAGACAAAAGAGTTGATACATCTCTCGAGCGTCAGGTAACCCTTACCCCGAAGAAGTACGTGCTTCCTTTCTCACTTTTGGGAGCTAATATTTTGGTGCTTCAGGTGCAGGGAAAGACAGAAGTGTTGGAGCGCCTGTGGGGCGAAGTCGGGCAAGTTAATTCCGAATGTGAAGTGTTGAAGGCGCAGATAGGCGTACATGTTGCAGCCCAAAGAAATGCTTTGGCCAAGGCTGTTGCTCGAGAAGATAGCTCGATTCAGAAAAGTAGGATTGCCAAGCTCGAGACAGATCTTTTAAATCTGAAGGCCGAGGTCGTGGACGCCCGGGCTAAAGCTGAAGAAGTTCGGGCGAAAGCCGATAAGAAGGTGGCAGTCTATTTGAAAGATGCTGCCGATGCTCGGGCTGAGCTGAGGGGAGATTTTGATAAAGATAGGAGGGGCAATGAATATTCCTAATGTAGGTCTCAGAGGGAGACGATTGAAGCGATTCATGCTAGGGGCTTTGATCTCTCGGAAGAGATAAAGCAGGCCAAGGCGGATGAGATCGACGCCAAGTTTTTCCTTTCTTCTGGTGCAAATGCTGGTATTTGAAGGCTTCCGAGGGAGCTGGTCCCTAGAGTAGATTAGGTTTTCCTTCTTTGTTCTTTGTAAAAGATCATGTGGGAGCATTGTAAATGCATATTTGTAATGTACATACATATATGAAAGATTCTTTGTTTATTCTGATTTGCTTTGTCGATAATCACCTCGATGAATTGGTCTTCGAGATAAAACCCTTGGGGTTATACATTGTCTCTAGGGATTTTTAGGCTGGCCCATGGGCTCTTACGCATTAGGGTCGGTACGACCTTCGGTGTGGCTTCCAACTCAGGCTCTTACGCATTTGGCCCTTAGGCGCTTTAGTTAACCGTTTTGGGCTCAGTTTCCGAGTCAGATTTGACTCGAGCTCATCGGCCCTTAGGTTTTTAAATCGAACTTTGAGATAAAACCCTTGGGGTTATAAATTGTCCCTAAGGCTTTTTAGGCTGGCCCGTGGGCTCTTACGCATTAAGGTCGGTACGACCTTCGGTGTGGCTGGCGACTCAGGCTCTTACGCGTTTGGCCCTTAGGCGCTTTAGTTAAGCGTTTCGGGCTCAGTCTCCAAGTCGGGTTCGACTTGAGCTCATCGGCCCTTAGGTTTTTAAATTGGCCCTGAGGCGCTTTTGGTCGGTACGACCTGTAGCTGGCGACTCGGGCTCTTACGCTTTAGGTCGGTATGACCTTTACTGTAGCTGGCGACTTGGGCTCTTACGCTTTAGGTCGGTACGACCTTTAATGTAGCTGGCGACTTGGGCTCTTACGCTTTAGGTCGGTACGACCTTTAACCGGTTCTTTTCGAAGTTTTTTCTGAGTAATTAGAAGCCTGTGATTTTATGGCGATAGTCGGACGTCTCCAAGTCTCTTTAGTTTTGCCGGAGCCTTATGATGGTGGTCATTTATATTTGGCCGTAGCCTTTTAGTCCACGAGTGAGATTGCCTCGGCGTCTATATTGAGGGCATACATTTTTTGGGGTCTTATAAGTTCGATATATAGCCTTGACTTTGATCTCGGGATTATGCCTTTTTAAGGTCTTATGAGTCAATGCATGCCTTGCTTGAGGTCTTATAGTTTTGATGTTGCCTCATGGAGGGCTTATGAGTTTTAAGTTACCAGCCCTGGGGTCTTATGGCTATGAGTCGACTGTTGAGGACAATGCCTGAGCTTGAGTTTGATATTGCCTCATGGAGGGATTATGTTGTTTGATGTTGCCTTATGGAGGGCATATGAGTTCGGAGTTGCCGGCCCTGAGGTCTTACGATTTCGAGTTAGACATCTTGATGAGCCGGCACTCGAGGGAAGTCCCCGAGCTGGAGTTGGTATAGCCTCATGGAGGGATTTACGTGCTTAAGTTGCCGGCCCGGAGGTCTTATGGCTTCGAGTTTTTGGTGACTCGATGGGATTACTATCGAGGATAGTTGCCGAGTGGTCAGTGGCTTTTGGGCCCTGGGGCCGCTTCTTGTAAAAATAATAGACTTTTCTAACACGTGAAATGTTTTGATGATGAAAGATTCTTCTCCGATTACTTGGTACAAGTATACATGTTTTTACCATTGAGGGTTCGATCGTTCTATGTGGAAACAGTTCATTCGACCGTTTGTTCCAGTACATCATTCTCCTATTGAGCCCCTCTTTGGCATACTCTAGTGATCTCCCGGGGGGGATGACCCCCAGTATTTGAGGTTGATCGGAGAGAGACTTTGAATACTTGGTGAGTTCTCCTCGGGTAGAATATGGGTGTTGCCTCGTTAAAAACCTCGTCGGTAAAACCCATTTGGGATAAAATCCGACGTGAGGGAAAAAGAGCGCAACGCATGCTTTAAAACCTAAGGCCTTCGGGCTGGAGGGTTCTCCGACTCGAGCACCTGCACATAGGTTAGTGTAAACCATGAAGGAAAGAGGGAGAGGGTTGTAACTTAACTGTGGTGGCGTTCAAGCCTCGATATGCTTTAGTTACTCATTCCAAGGACGCGACACGGTCCTTTATCATTCATCGAGGATGTAGTTTGTGATTGTTTACTCGGCCACTTGTTTGTTTTTTGGCTCCCTCGAGGATGCTGCGTGTTTTTCCCCGTACACCATTTTTATTCCATCCTTCGTGGGGAACTTCATCATTTGATTAAGGGTTGACGGTACCGTCCTCATACTGTGAATCCATAGCCTTCTGAGCAATACGTTGTATCTCATGTTGCCTTCGATGACATGGAACTTGGTGTTTTGAGTTGTACTGGCCACGCTGACTGGAAGGATGATTTCCCCTTTCGTTGTTTCGCTTTCCATGTTGAATCTGTTGGGGACACGGGAGGCGGGCACGATCTGGTCGAGCAAACCGAGTTGCTCTACCACCCTCGACCGAATTATATTGGCCAAGCTACCTGGATCCACGAGCACACGTTTAATTTGAAATTTACTTAAAAGAAAAGAAATTTCCAGTGCGTCACTGTGAGGTTGAGACACGGTCTCGATGTCCTCTTCGTTGAATGAAAAGGCATCTTCGGATATGTGGCTCCGATTTTGCTTTTCTCTGGTGACGGATACTTTTGTTCGTTTGAAAATGGGTCCCTGGGGGACGTCGACTCCTCCGATAATCATGTGGATAACATGTTGTGGTTCTTCTATTTCATTTTATCTGTTTGCCTCCCTTTCCCGAAACTGATTTTTGGCTCGGTCACTGAGAAACTCTCGAAGGTTCCCCTTTTTAATCAGTCGGGCCACCTTTTCTCGGAGCTGTCTACAGTCCTCGGTCCTATGGACGTGCGTACCGTGAAATCCGCATATCAGGTTAGGGTTCCTTTGAGAAGGATCTGATAGCACGGGTCTTGGCCACCTGGTGTCTTTGATTTTACGTATGACCAATACTATATCGGAAACATTAATGTTGAAATTGTACTCAAATAGCCGGGGTGCTTCTATCGGCTCTGCATGCATGTCGAACCTCTCTTTGTTTACAAGTCCCGGAGGATTTAGGCCTCAGTCCATCCTTTGGTCACTTCGAGGTATTTTGCACCTTGGGATATTTCTCTGATTCTCTACGTATAGTTGATACCTTTCTTTGTTTAGCTTTGGCTCTCTCTTTGGAGGCCTCGATTCCTTTGCTAAGACTCTACTAGGATACACCGAGCTCGAAGAGGATTATAATTGGTCATCCTCGACCCTGATCTTCAATTGATACCTGTTGTGCACATCCGCCCAAACCACGGCGGGATACTCGATTAAGTTTTGCTTCAGCTGCTTCAAAGCTATTGAGCTCCGCTCATTTAAGCCCTGTGTGAAGTCTTGCACCGCCCAGTCTTCGGAGAGCGGTGGTAGTTCCATTCGTTCCAGTTGGAAGCGGGATACAAACTCCCTCAACATCTCGTTCTCTTTTTGTTTGATTTTGAAGACATCGGATTTCCTTGTAGCGACCTTGATGGCACCGAGATGTGCCTTTATGAAGGAGTCTGCCATCATGGCAAATGAATCTATCGAGTTCGGGGGCAGATTATGATACCACATCATGGCCCCTTTGGATAGGGTTTCCCCAAATTTCTTCAATAGAATTGATTCAATCTCGTCATCTCTCAGGTTGTTCCCTTTCACAGCACAAGTGTAGGTAGTAATGTGCTCATTGGGGTCCGAGGTCCCATTGTATTTTGGGAGATCGGGCATTTTGAATTTCTTCGGGATGGGATTTGGAGCCGCACTCGATGGGAATGGATTTTGCACGAACTTCTTTGTATCTACACCCTTAAGAATTTGCGGTGCGCCCGGGATCTGGTCAACCCTCGAGTTATAGGTCTCAACCTTTTTGTCGTTGGCTTCTATCTTCTTTTCTCCTGACTCAATCCTTTTTGTGAGGTCCTCGAGCATCTTCATAATAGCAGGGTCGGCTGCTGACCCGTTGTTGCTCGACCTCTCCGGTGCCTGTTCGCCTCGAGGAGCCGTTTCCGGTGGAGCTGTGCTCGGAGTTTTTTGATGGCTTTGCGCTGAGCAATATCCACTTGTTCTGCTAACTTGTTGTGCTAACATCTCAAAAATTACGTGAAGGCTAACTTCTCTTTCCCTTTGAGCAGCAGCTCTCTATGCTTCGTGTTGTTCTCCCTCGCGCACACTTCCGTCTATATGAGATCTTACATCGACAGGCTGAGCCTTCGTCGATGGGGATTTGCACAAGTGCCCACTCAGGGTTTTGTGGTGGTACACCGGTACCTGAAGAAGATGCGTCGTTCTCTCCATGATCTTCAAGGTCGTTGTTTTCATGTGCATTCACTGAGTTAGACATTTTCTGACCTGAAATTGAATATTCTTGGACAAGAAAAAGTGTAAATAATAACTTGTGTTTTTTTAGGAAACCAGCACCAAAACAATCAACTATTATTTTTAGCCCCACGGTGGGCGCCAAACTCTTTACCTTGAAAATGGTAATTATAATTATATTTTATTATGTGGTTCTAAAAATATGTGATCTATTTTAATACGGTTGATTAGGCAGTAGATGCTGAATGTGAAGCGAGGAAACGAAATAAGAGCAAAAGAAAACAGGATTATGCAAACTGAGTAGCGGAGAGATCAGTCTCGAGGGTGGTTGGTAAGGGCCTCGAGGTCGAGCTTTAGAAGATTGACAGTGGGCTATCGATAACGGTATAACAGTGTTGAAGGACTTAAGAGTGGCCTATTTATGTACAATAACAAGTAACAAATGAAGAAAAACTCAAGATCACAATAAATGAGAAGCAATATATCAATGAAGCAATTGTAAATAATGTTTTTAGTTAAAGAGCAGAGGATGTTCTTGTTCTTGTATATTGAGTATCATGTATCTTAAAAAGTACAAGCGTACCCTTTATATATGAGGGGGAATCCCAACATAGTACATCTGTAATTAATGCAAAGATATATGGCTGGTATAGCCATTTAATGCCACGGTACGGGCTTGTACTATTTTGTGTACTTTGTCAGCTTTAACCACGTGCCCCTCGAGCGCCTCCCGCTTTCCACGTCGATCTTTGGTTTGCACTGCCTTGAGGTCGAGGGCCTTCGACATGACCCCTCGATGCCAAAAATCAAACCTTCGAGCCTTCTGACCGTTGTAGTGGCCATAAAATTGGGCTCTCTGATTTTAGCCGTATACAGATGCAATCCTCGATTTTGTGTCCTCGCTCTTGGTGGAATTCGTACAGAGCATATGATTTTCTTGTATTCGGGTCTGATCTCATCTTTTGCGGCCACTTCACCTTAGGTCCGAGCTTCTCCAAGGCGTAGACTATTTATGTAGGTGATACACAAAAATTGTGAGTAGATAACAAAGAGGGCATACCTCTTTCGTTCCAGTGAGTCCCTGTCATTGATCTGGATGGGCCCTCTTCATGGCGGGACGAAGGCCCAATGGCATTTCTGACATATGGTAGATTTTGTTCCCGCTTGGTTCGTGGAGCTACTACGTTCCTCCTTAAATCATTTCTTCGATCTTTTTTGGATTCGGCTTGTACTGAGGTTAATCGATGAGTCGGACCGTTGAGGTCGTCCTTGTTTGTTCGGACCTCATCACAATATGTGTTGTGTATTTCATCCCAAGTAGTTGGGGGTTACTTCATAAGCAGACTTAATAATTTTCTAGTTGCCCTTGAACCATTTCTGCTCAACCCGTTCTGGAAAGGTGCAACTGCCATCCCTTCCGACACATTCAGTAAGGTCATCCTTATTCGGCATAAACGGGCGTGGAAGTCCCTCAATCCTTCTCCTGGAGACTGTTTGATGGAAAATATGTCATTTACTCTCGCTTCGGCCTTTTTGACCCCAGCATGGGTCATTACGAACTTGTCGGCCATCTCTTTGAAAGTCTCAATGGAACGCGCAGGCAGTTGTAAATACCATGTTAGCACACCTCCCGTGAGGGTTTTGCCGAATTTCTTCAACAAAATGGAGGATACTTGTTCCTTGGCGAGATTATTGCCTTTCACGGCGGTGACGTAATGAGTTACATGGTCTTGGGATCGATCGTACCATCATATATTTTCAGGTAAGGCAGCATCATAAAGGTCTTTGGTATGGCATGTGGAGCGGCGTCATCACTTTATGACGGCGAAGGTGTCGTCACCTGCACTGTTAACTACATTGTGAGTAATACCTATCATTGGAGGAGGGAACTGGTCGTGCTGCTCGTCTGCTGGTGGTATAACGGAAGTCCTTGCATTTTCTGCAACCGTATCCTGATCAGGTTTATGAAGGACATTGCTTAGCGTGTCAGTTAGCCACGCCTCGAGAAATTTTTTTACTACTGGTGGCGTCTCTTCTACCACTGACGTGAAAGCTCCTTTACTGAGAGATTTTGTGATGCTACAGTGAGGAGAGGGCGATCCTCCTTTCTTGGGGGAGGAATTGGGCGTTGTATCCTCGTCCTCTGCTTCAGAAATCTTATTGATGGTGTTCAAGAGGTTGGTTGTGAGGTCGCCCATTATCCTCGTTCTTTCTTCTCTATTACCTGCCATATTAGATATGTGCATACAAAGAAAGGAGATCATGTTCTTGTTTTTTTTTTTTTGCATTAACAATCCGTGTTAATTATAGATCTAAAGGAAACTAAAAATTTAACTGGAAAATCCCACAGACTGTGCCAAATTGTTTGACCAAAAAGTATAAACTTTCTGTTGAACTATTATATTTTATGTATTGAAGGGTTAAACTTAGTTAATGATAATATTTTTAGATATAGGTCTTGAAAATACAGATAATATAAGACATAGTCCGTGGGAGATTGAAAATAACACACATTTAATACTCCAAAAGGTATGAACAATAATGGAGGAGTAGCTAGCAATAAATAACAATAAATCTCATTTAAGTAAATAGGGGGAGTGATTCACCAATAATGAATGAGGTAGATGATTGTTCCTCCAGACAATGATGAGTGACAGACAAATCCTAGAATGTTCGAACTATTCTCGGATCTGATGGAAAAGTATGGAATAATGTGAGTAAGAATATTGATGAAAAGGTAAAATTTGTATCTTTACTAGAGAAAGAGAATCTTCTTCTGAAAAGTGTTCTTATCAAGTGAATATATATGCCCTATCCTATTAGCTCTTTTTCTATTTATACAAAACGTCTCTAACAAACCCTAATATTACAAGTGCAGAGAATATTCTAGTGAATATTCTCTTTAATATCCTAGTTGTTATTGTTCTTTAAACAATGCTTGAACCTCGGTCATGTGTGTGTGTGTGTGTGTGTGTGTGTGTGTTTGAACGACATTAAGGAAAAGAGTCGGTCGAGGCCGACCAGCAAGCAACAAGATTCGATATGTG
This sequence comes from Nicotiana knightiana, assembly GCA_005239525.1. Lineage (NCBI taxonomy): Eukaryota > Viridiplantae > Streptophyta > Magnoliopsida > Solanales > Solanaceae > Nicotiana > Nicotiana knightiana. Next base: position 54,770 of record ML416693.1, on the reverse strand, counting down.
TGTGTGTGTGTGTGTGTGTGTGTGTGTTAGATTTGGCAATATATGGTTAAATTGAAATCAAATCGTTCAATTTAATTTTAAGAGGGTGAAATCATTTGAATAAACTTATTTCAATTTTGATCTTGGTCAACACATTTTTTTTTTTGATATAATAGGTTTAGAGAAACTTCTCAAATAAATTTTTGATATACATTTTGATAAACACAAAGAAGGAAAATAAACTTGTGATATCCATTTTAAAATACACATATTCGATGTGTTATATAATCCGATATACAAATAGTACAATAATTTTGTTTACCCTAAAATTTGGATAACAATTAAATATATATTGTGATTTTAAGGATATGTAATTTCACTCAACACTGATTGATAAATATAAAAGTAAATGACAGAATTGATTTATAAATAAATCAAACCGGTGTTCAAAATAAAGCTTCATCCTCGAGCAGAGATACCCTCGAACTGATAAGTGCAAGAACAGTAAGAGATGGAATAAACTGATGAACAATAACACAAGTAAGTAAGAGAGTTGTATTGCTTTAATCTATATGAATGATGATGCCTTACAAATGATTAGAACTCCTCTTTATATAGCAGAGGAATTCTACTTATGGCATAATTCTAATTACTGTAGGAAATCACATAATTAGCTAATTAACCGCTTCTGATTTGATTTGTTCCGAGATTTGCACCATGATCCTCGACAAATCATGGTTATCTCGCTTTTCTGTTACCGAGCCATTTCCGACATTACTCCGAGTCTGTCTCCCTTGGCTTCTATTAATACCAACCTCGATCTCGAACTCAATACCTCAGCTCCATGATTTGGCCTAAGCTGACCTTCGATGCAACATACCAGTCTCGATCAAATAGTAAAATGGGGTAGCCCCGATTTCAACCGTATACAGATAGTTCCCTCGTTTCTTGGAGTGTAGTGACAAGAAACGGACTGAGCCTTCGATTCTTTTCGGCTTCGATAAATTATGATGTCATCCCCGTGATGTAAGCGATGGAAGTGACTGAAACGTCTCGTCGGTTCAGTTCCCCAAACCATTAATGAGCGTCAATTGGTGGTCGACCACTAGTGCTGTTGAACCATCGACGTAAATCCATAAATATGCCTTTTCCCCATTGAATCAAACTTTACCTTCATCCAATTCTCTAAGCTTTTACCTCTCTCAAATTCTTCTCTTCCATTAATCCTCAAGTTTCACTGCCAATCTCCAAACACCAAACCATACTATCTTCTTCTTTCTTCAACTCATACAATGGCGAAAACATCTAAAACATTTCCACAAAAGGAAAAAGCTTATTCTTCTTGGTCGGCCGTCGATAAAATGCGTGTGGATCCGCTCCCTGAGGAGTGTGTTCCCGGCCCATGTGTCCTTAAATTCGACTTCAAAATCGAGAAACCTTCATCGATCCCTAGTCGGTGCGAGCACGTATAGAGATAGATCTGCTAGATAACCGTGGGGTATCTCGAGCAAATCAAGAGAGATTTTATCTGGGGGACAAAGTGATAAAGATCCCATCTCCTGAAAAGAGCATCACTATCCACGTGGAAGGGTACTTAAGTGTTTACACTTACCCTTTCACTTTCAGCCCTCTCGATCCTGTCATCATTGACTTTTGCCGTCAATACCAAGTGACTTTACGCCAAATACACCCTTCTTTTTGGCGCATAGTTATCATGCTCTGATTCTTGACAAGAAAAGTCGAGGGGTTACCGTTCACCCTCGATCACCTCATCAGGTTATACAACCCCGGTATCTTTTGAGGGTTGATCAAACTGCAACGTGGGGCAACCAAGGTGTTGTTCTCGAGCATCGACAAGGACAAAGATCGAGGATGGATGAGTCAATTTGTTCAGGTGAGGACTTCCGATCTCATCCCGAAGGAGAAGATTCCATTTCCCGAGAAATGGAACTCCAAGCGTAATTGTTATTTCGCTTGTTGATTCCCATGCTTCTTTTCATTTTTCTCCTTTATTTAATGTATTCTTTCGTCATGCAACAGTTGTTTGGATGCGTCGAGCGATCCCCGACCCCAAGAGCTTGGTCCGAAAACTGTCTTCGACTTTTACTTATGTTGAGCGCTATTGGTGCGATTTGGCAAAAGGCCGATGGGAAGCAAAGAACAATGGTAAGCTTCCTCTTTTACATACTTGATGAATTGATAATACACCTTTATACTTATTTAATTTCTTCTTGTGCAGGCCTGAGTATGGATGCAACCTTGAGGCCTCCGTCTAGTGAGGAGGAGGTTTTGGCTACAGCAAAGGACAATAAGATAAAAAGGGCCTCGACCTCCGAGGACCCTAAGACCAAGAAGAAAAAGAGCTTGATTAGTAAATCGATGATAGATGTTGTTGGTCTCTCTGCCCATGTATTTCAGGAATTGAGGGAGGAAGAGGAATAAAATGAAGATGGTGACTCGATGCTCATGACCCGAGTGAGAAAATCCATCGAGACCTCCAAAACCACTGAATCGGTGGCGACTGGTGAGGCCCCACCTTGTACTGAGGAGGCCTTGGAGAAGGATTCGGGAAAAGTCCCCGAATCGTCCGAGATCGAAGCTGCTTCTCGTCAAATGGAGAGTATACTTGAGGGGGCTGGTCCCGAGGCCCCTCAAGTTGAAAAGAGCGCCCCGAGTGACTCAAGGGAAATGACAACAGGTCACTCGCATCCCTTACTGCCTACTCTGAAGAGGCTATACAAGATGCTCAGGCTTTGTAGACTCCCAAAGTAGGCAGGGTCCCCGGTGAGGAGGATCCTTTTCGGGACTACTTTACCGGGGTCGAGGATGCCTCCGATCTCAATGATAGATCCAACCTCTTTGAAGAGGCCTAATATCTTCTGAACCGAGTAAGTCTAAGTTCTTTTGTTGATGTAGCATTCCTTTGATTTTTGTCTAACTCTTTTCCCTCTCCATACAGGCTTTCTCTAAGTCCCGGGCCGAATTGAGCCAGTGTGAGGCTGACCTCCAAAGGATTTCTGAAGAGAGGAATGCTCTCAAGCTTCACTCCGGGCAGAAACACGAGGAGATTAAATATCTCCGAGCCAATTTGGCTAAAGCCCATAAGGACCAAACCGAGCTGACCGAGCAGGTAATGATTCTCTTGAAAAATCATGTACATGAATCGGGGATGGAGGCTAACATTTTGATATCACAGATGGAGTAAAAGATCGAGAGGATCAATCTCTTTCGAAGGGAGGTCGACCAAGTGAAGGCAGACTCCTACAAGTGGAAGGAAGGCATGGACCGCCTTGCTGCTGAGAAAGAGACTACCCTGGGCCAGTTGTCTTCAATCGAAGCCTAACTTCGAAGTGTGAAGGAAAAGAGCCTGGCTTAGGCAAAGAAGATCGAAGAGCTCAAAGCTCAGCTGGCTTCTGAACTTGCAAAAGTCCAAGCTGAGGCTGAAAAAGTTAAGGCCGAGGCTGAGAAGACGGTGGCCATCTACCGGGCCGATGCTGAGGCTGCTCAAGCCCAAGTGAGGGAGGCTGCCGATAATGCTCAGACTCGACCATATTGGATTACCGAACTTGCTAATTGCCAATCTCGGAGGGATGCCCTTGAGGAAATCCACGCTCAAGGCTTAGATCTTAATGAAGAGCTAGAGAAGGAAAAAAAGGACGAAGCTGGAGCTAAAGCATTGACTTCTTCCGACGACGATGACTGCGATGATGATGACAATGATGGCAACAAGAGCGGGTCCGATATTGATGAGGGGACCGAGTAAAAAGCTACCCTCGAGGAGGGAGTCACCCCTGAAAATAGCTAGGATCTTTGTATTTTTCTTTCTTTTTGTGTAGGACCCTGGTTGGTCCTTTGTAAATACTTTTTTCATATATATAAAAATCTTTCTTTTCTGAATTTCGTCTCAATTTTTGACTTGTGAAAATTTCGATTTGCTTTGTGCCTTGTAAGAAATTTTGATATACTTCATGCCTTGTGAAAAATATGTTTGAGACTTCGGATTTTAGGATACTTGACTAAAGCCAATCTAATATTGCCTTTGTAGTCAAGAGAGCTCTTGCTCGAACTCGAAGTAGTAAAACCTTTAGGTTTTAGTTGAGTGAGGATGGACTCTCGAACTCGAAAAATATAATGGCCTTTAGGCTCTTGAATCAGGCCGATATGGCCTCAGAAGAATGGCTTTATCCCTTTTCGGCTTAAAAATTTTTAAACATATAGGAATTTGTTATGCCTTAGCATGATGTAAGTTTGAACTTGTTTGGGTTTTTTCGGGATCTATTATCGAAGCCCTTTGCTTTTTATGCCTTAGCACAACTTTGTATTTTCTCGGGGAGCGATATTATCAAAGCCCTTTGGTTGTTTTTCCGAGGGTAGCCTTTTTAACCAGTTTATAAAAGAATTCGAAGGCCTATTTTCATTGCGAAATTCACATGTTTGCGACCCGCGTTAATTTGGCCGTAGCTTTGGGGTCTGCCTCTTGGACTTATTTTTCCAATTATACTTTAAACTTGTTCAAAGTGTTAGTCCTCGAGTAGGGTGGCCTTGGCCTATAAAATCGAGGGTTTCCCTTCTAAGCTCTTATGGTCTCGAAGTTTAATAGTTCGAAAATGTCATTTTTTTTATGGCAGTCCCCGAGTGTGAGGTTGATCGTTCGAAGTGTTGTTATAACCGGCCCTTGAGCCAGTTTCCACAATAAATCATAAGTATGGAACTTGTAAAGTAGAAATTTAATTAAGGCACAAGACATCTGGTAAGGAAAAATACTTCTTTCAATAGTTCATACATGTGTACATGTTTTGCCACTAGGGCTCAAGCAACGTACATGGACACGATTCATTCGACCATTTGGTCCTTTACAAAATTTTCCTATCGAGACCTTGTTGAAATGAAGTATTTCTCTTGAAAACATAACGTCTGAGGGTGATGCCCCCAGTATTCGAGGTTGATTGTAAAGAAGCCTTAGATACTCTAGGTTAGCACAAACAAATGGTGTCCTCATTAAAAACCTTGCCGGAAAAACCCATTTGGGATAAAAACCGGTCGAAGGGAAAAAGAGTTCAACGCGTGCTTTAAGAACTAAGGACTACATGCTTGGAGAGAACTTCAATGCCTTCGCTTGAACACCTGAAATAAGTTAGTATAAAATGTAAATGAAAAAGGAAAGGGTCATACCTCAACAATAATATCGTATGAGGAATGATATGTGTCACGACCCAACCTATGGACCGCGATGGGCACCCGGTAGCTTACTCAACCGAGTACCAACGTAACATATCTTTCGTATCGTGCTATCATGGGTAAATGGGCCATAAGGGAATGCTAGACATAATACGATCTAACATGATATAGAAACTTATACATGTGACCTATGCGCCTATAAGACTGACATGATCATTTGTAAACTCAAAACATAGGCCGACAAGGCCATACAAGTATCCATATACCGGACATTTGTCTAAAAGCCTAAGAGTACATAAACAACATAAAGGTCGGGACAGGGTCCCGCTATACTAGTCAATGCACGTCCCAATCATATTGACCAAATAGGCAACTCCGAAGCAAGTGGAGTGCATCAACACTATCTGCTGAGCGGATAGCCTACTAGGAGGACTGTCAACCTGTCTATCGGGACCTGCAGGCACAAAACGCAGCGTCCCCAAGTAAAAGTGACGTCAGTACGAATAAAGTACTGAGTATGTAAGGCAGAATAGCATAACTAAGAACAGTAATGTAAAGAGATGTAGGAGATACAACATGTACCATCTGAGTGCCTCTGAGAGATAGTGACATGAAATGCGTGATACATATATATATATATATAATCTTTTAAAAATACCCGCCTCTGTGGGCATCATAATCTTCATATCATACCCGGCCTCGTAGAGGACTCGGTAAAAATAGTCCCGGCTATCATAAGGCTCGGTAGAATCGTACCCGGCCACGTGGAGCTCGGTAAACCCAACTGATCAGTGGTTTCACAAAAGGTGCCATATCCGGGACTGTAGCGCGGCTCGGTAGATTAAAATAAATACTATATACAATGCATGTTGGACTCATGGAATCACGCTCTAAACCTTTTGGAGTGACGTAAGGTAGTTGCACATTCGGTTAACATTATGGACATCATACCATCAATATGAACTTCACTAGGACTGAAGGATCATACATACTTTCTTAGAATAACTTTCTAAGGATAGAAAAACATGGACAACCATAGTTGCTATGAGTAGATTCATTATGAAATAGCTTATCGTTTCCGTTCATTTCACTTTAGATCATGCCAAAAGAAAGAAAGAAGTTCCTTAACATACCTTTGCGATCTTATCTCAAATCGTCAACAAAGCTCAATATGATATTCTTACGTCTACAATGAGAACCCGACTTCGTCGTTATCATGTAAGCATTGTAACTCTCATATTTCAAAACCAATATTCTACAAGAAAACGGACAACACCTCCTGTTTTTACTACATCCCATATGTTACCAAAAGTCACCTAACAGCCCAAAAAAAAACAATAACAAAGAAATAACAACATGTATGCATCATTTTCTAACCTTACCTACATGAAAATATACCACAAATAGCCCACACACCCTATTCACTTCATACATAAAATGACAACCAAAGTAGTGTCAAACAACCTTAAAAATGTAACGACGAATGACCAGCCAACCATTGCATCATTATGTGGTGTTTCTCCGCAACTTTTATCCTCCAAAACACCATAAAATATAAGAAAAATAGAAAACCCAACAGCAACACGAAACATCCCACAAAACAGTCCCTACATGTTCAGCAACTCAAATTGATTTATCAGTTTACAAAAACACGTTTCGACTTGTCTTTCCTTTCAAATTGAGAAACACAACCAATAATACATATTTAAGCATATTATTCTATGAACCAGCCGTGAATTCATCTTGAAAATAAGGTTACAACCAGCCATCATCGATGCAACAATAAGCAACAGATCAGTCGTTCGAAACTCGCTGGGTCTAGTCTTTACGATCGAGTTACAATTCGTACAAGCCTAGATAATGGAAGGAGAAGAATAAATTTAACTTGGACTGAGTAGAAACCACCAAAACCTAGCACTTCTTCATCCAAAATCAGTCCCCCAACGCATCTACAAGAAGGAGAATGAGAAACTAGCAAGCTATCCAGGCTTTTCGGCACTATAATCATATTGTAACACCCAAAATAACCTAGGGTTTGTGTGGGATTTTTGGGGATGAGTTGCAGGGATTCAATTTGGTTTTCTTGGTCTGAAATATGGGTGAAATAAATGAGTTGATAAGACCTTAAAATTCTCCTCTTTGCCGACTTTGGAGCTTTTAGTTGAGGCCTCTCCTTTTGGCAAGTAGGTGATGCACCTACTTGTCACCTACCAATCTGCGCAGCCTCGCGAAAATGCGAATATATTTCCACTCTAATATTATATCAATAAACGGGTTAATCCATTGGAAACTAGACTCGTAGATCTTCAAATTGGTAGGTAGATAGTTCTGTAATTCCAAGTATATTGGGAGAAAATCTCAGCTACATTTATCCTAATATTTAGCACATTATGAATGTAACTTGTGAAAACCTTTGCGAACTTTTGTTCCACAACTTGCTTGACTTCAAACGTAGCACACGACTATCATACGACAAAAATAACTCAAAGCATAACCTCCTTATCATGTTAATATCTTACCCTAAAGTACATGTTATAACATTCCAAACTTGTCGACTTTCGACGAAACTTATTTTCTTCAATTGGTTTAGCTTCTAAGATTTCCAACCCTCTTGGTACTCATTATTCATGATTTTAAATATTTGAAACCTCCAAGGTAACATGATTAACTTACTTTATATACTTCCAAATATAATCTTGTTTCTCAGATTATGTCAATTGAGTTACGACGTACTTTTACGTACGAAAACATGGGGTGTAATATCATTCCCCCCTTTGGAACATTCGTCCTCGAATGTTGACTAATGCACTTATTCTTCTCTTAAGCAATAGCTCTTATGAATACCTTAATATTTTCTTTTCCATCCAGGGAGTTGTTTGGTGAATAAATCCAAAGTCTAGGGCATTCCCTCCTTTAGGCCTCTTTCTCACTCCACGACTTGTGGTCGAAAATTCTCCCAATATCGTAACTGTGTCTACCTTCTTTCATGCAACATGTACGATTCTAACCTTGAATGTGCGCCAATGCAACTCTGATCTCTTTTTTTTCTAGCTTTTAACCAATCTCTAGGCTTCACTTTGTGAACATATATAGTACTATGACAAGTTGTCCCTCTGGGCATCTATATCTGTACTAAAGTTCTTTGCTTGGTACTTTGTTCAACTTACAACTTTTGCTATATCTTGTTTCATAGCCTCACTTATCGATGTTTATGGATTTACCACAACTAGGTAGGTCATACTGTACCATAACTCTTATTTTGGTTTATTACTATCGAGGCCTGCCACCCGACTCTAGGTTACTCTCTTACTGCTTATCCTATATGTATAAATCTAAGCCATTTAATGCTTCCTTAATACTGTTCATCTTAATAATGACAGCCTAATCTCATCTCATATTTGTAACTTTCGTCCATCTATTATTGATTCACCTTAATATTGATCTATAATCTACCACTAATAACTTGTAACCTCTTATGTAATATATCTTCACTAGGGCTCACGTCTCATAGGGTAACATCTAAAGTTATTTTCCTGATCTACTTAGGGATGATACTATACTCCAATAACTGTATTTCATAGCATCCCAATGTGATTCATCCTATGGGGGTATTCAAATCCCGTGCAGTTCATGAAATACTTGTTCTCAAAATCATTACTCATCAAAGGCCTAAACGTCATCCTCTTATCTTTTATCACAGTTACACCCTTACTTTACTACCAGGGTGGCATTCCATCTTTTCTAAATGCTCCTAGTTTTAAACTCCTTTGAGTTCACTCATGCTATATTGAGCTTTTTATAACTTTATGGAAACCATCAGCTCTGTTGTTGTGATGGGTTAAATTCTGAGGACTTACCTATTCTCGTCACCTTCGCACTCACCTTTTCTTATCCTTAATGTTGTCTATCTAAAACCTTGTTGCTCTATCATACTTTAGCTTGCGACCTACGCATATCTATTTATAATACTTGCAACATTCCTTTTAATATTCTAGCACTATAGATTTCCTTTCATGCATTCCCAGTCGCTGTTAAATGTAAGCAATTACTTTTCCTGGCCGTTCTACCACTTGCTGTATTGATACTTGGCATATCTTAATGCCCACGAATACTGGAGTTCCCTGAATCTCATATGATCTCAATTATCAACTCTTGATTTTTTTTCTTCTTCCCGTTCATTGGCCATAATAGGTGCCACTTTCTTATGGAGTGCATACAATATTATAGTGAGACTGATGTTACACGGCCATTTCTTCTTTAGGTCGCTATGCTTATGTTGAAGCCTTCTTCCTTATTTCCTTAGCTGGTATTTCGTTGCAGTGCTTAGGGAAGTCCATCTGACTCTTGTAAAGCTGCTTATTACATTGTATACCCCACGGTATTTGTGATGTTCTTACTCACCTATCATTACCCTTAGTTACTTAATTTCGCGCCCTTATGCTCGTAAGGTTGCTTCTGAATTGAAATTTTAGTTGTCTTTCTAGTGGCACTCTCTTTTATTCCCTTCACACTTATATTGTAACTTTAACGACCCCAACTCCTATCTGAATATTTCTCAAGGATTACGATGTCATATCTGTGAGGCTGAATTTCTTGTGCTGGTTTTCACTATGTTTATCTTGCATGATCTGTTGCTTTATCTGAGACCTCTTGTCTAGCAATAACTAGGCTCTTTCTAGAGCAACTACTAACTACTCGTCAGTTTATGCTCATCTCTATATTCTGTGTAACCTCTCTTGGGTTATGTCTTTTGTCTTAACTTTCCTTTCGCACTGGCTCCTAATGTATCAAGTGTCCATTCCCACTTATTTATCAATATCATCGAGTGCAAAGCCCTTATTGATTCTCCCCTGCGTCATGCTTGCATAATGTTCTGGTAGGATCTGAATAAATGCAATCTCATTCCTTTCACCTTTTTACCGCATTCTTCCTTTACCATTCGATAGTTACCTCTTCATCTTTGGCATTATTTTTCCCACATCTTCACAAACATATTACTCGCCTTGCGGCAACCCTTCTACGCAAGGTATAATTGAATTTCTTATGCATAAAGGCGACACTTGGTGTAACTGGAACATTTAGTCCCTTAAGCTTAACTCTACTCATAGTGCTTGCTTTATGGAAGCGTCTTCGTGGTGACCTTTAAAGGTTATACTTCTATTGTTCATTCTAGTATTGTCAAAACGATATCTTTGAAACGATGTAGACTATTACCAATTCCTTCGATCCCTAATTCATGTTCGATTTTTTTGTACTATCCCATACTAATTTCTATTACTCGGGGGTCTAACTTTTACTTCTGGTAATCATGTTGGAGTCACGAACTTATTTCTCGAAATGAGGATGTGACTTTATGACATGTGCTCTTTTATTGCCTCAAGGCCTGTTACCTCTTGTCTTTTTATTCCCTTAACTATAGATTCGGTAATACTGTCATTTTTCTTATCTACCATCGTCATCCACGTATCACATCTTACTCATAATGATTTATTAACTCTCTTCTTATTTACATACTAACATTTATGTCTATCACTTTATTATAAAAATTCCAACAAGACATTCTTTTGCTTTTATCCCCCCTTGCTCCGTCCACTAGCTTTTCGGGTTGCCTAACATTCTCTCTCTACTAGGGATGAATGCCACACTAAGGTAATGTTTATTCTTTCCAAGATTCCATTGCCTGTCTTTGAACATTCTAGTATTCATATCTAGATGTATTATTCTAGAGTGCACTATCTGGGTGTCTCACAGTGAGATCTGTTAGCACACTTGTAATATCCTTCAGAAATGTCAACTAACATAAACAATCCATCCAGCATTTTGGGTTACTTTAACCCTAACTGGATCTTGATATCCCGTCCTTCTCTTAAGCTATATCAGTTAGTTCTCGTGGGGCATAACTGAGGTGGGTGTGGCCAATTGTATATATATCTCTATTACTGTTGAAAGTAGCAGAATGCTTATATTTCTCTGCCTGGATTGTATATACTGATAATCTTCACTAACTGAGTACCTCGTACCCTCTTCACCTTGCTCCTTTTACTTGTTGAAACTTGTGTCTACCTTCCGATTTTCTTATTGCCTTCACCATCGGGGTGGATAGATATTCTTTGCCTTAAGGCTCCTTATCAAGAGGCTTCCCCGTCTTAGTACACACATGATCTACTGAATACCTTACATTTACTCATCATAAGAATCATGCAAAATCAAGTTCCTCTGACTCAACTCTTTCACATCCACATGCAATCTCTTACCAACCATCTTTCTGGATGTAGGCATTGTCATATTATGAATAAGATAAAATTTAGGAAATTTGAATTCTTACAACTGAGCTCTACCACACGATCTAGAGTAAGAAGAAAGAGTGACTGTCCAAAATTCCCTGTAGCCTCCTGCTTATAAGTGTGGTGCACAACACACCCATAAACAAGACTCTACTAGACACGACTTGTAGACATCCCTAGGACAGGACTGCCCTGATACCACTTCTGTCATGACCCAACCTATGGGCCGCGATGGGCACCCGGTAGCTTACTAACCGAGTACCAACGTAACATATCTTTCTTATCGTACTATCATGGGTAAATGGGCCAAAAGGGCCGTCATGAGATAACCATAATAAAACATAAGGGAATGCTAGACATAAGATGATCTAACATGATATAGAAACTTATACATGTGACCTACGTGCCTATAAGGCTGACATGATCATTTGTAAACTAAAAACATAGGCCGACAAGGCCATACAGGTATCCATATACCTGACATTTGTCTACAAGCCTCTAAGAGTACATAAACAACATAAAGTTCAGGACAAGGCCCCGCCATACCAGTCAATGCACGTCCCAATCATACTGACCAAATAGGCAACTTTGAAGCAAGTGGAGTGCAGCAACACCTTCCGTTGAGTGGATAGCCTACTAAGAGGACTATTAACCTGTTTATCGGGACCTGTGGGCATGAAATGCAGCATCCCCAAGTAAAAAGGACGTTAGTACGAATAAAGTACTGAGTATGTAAGGCAGAATAGCATAACTAAGTACAGTAATGTAAAGAGATGTGTGAGATACAGCCTGTAGCATCTGAGTGCCTCTGAGAGATAGTGACATGAAATGCGTGATACATATATATAATCTTTTAAAAACATCCGCCTCTGTGGGCATCATAATCTTCATATCATACCCGGCCTCATAGAGGACTCGATAAAAACATACTCGGCAATCATAAGGATCGGTAGAATCGTACATGGTCACGTGGAGTTCGGTAAACCCAACTGATCAGTGGTTGCACAATAGGTGCCATACCCGACCGACTATAGCGTGACTTGGTACAGTAAAATAAATATTATATATAATTCATGCTGAACTCATGGAATCACGCTCTAAACCTTTTGGAGTGACGTAAGGTAGTTGCACATTCGGTTAACATTATGGACATCATACCATCAATATGAACTTCACTAGGACTCAAGGATCAAACATACTTTCTTAGAATAACTTTGTAAGGATAGAACAACATGGACAACCATAGTTGCTACGTAGATTCATTATGAAATAGCTTATCGTTTACGTTCATTTCACTTTACATCATGCCAAAAGACAGAAGGAAGTTCCTTAACATACCTTTGCGATCTTCTCTCCAATCTTCAACAAAGCTCAATATGATCTTCTTATGTCTACAATGAGAAACCGACTTCATCGTCATCATGTAAGCATTGTAACTCTCATATTTCAAAACCAATATTCTACAAGAAAGCGGACAACACCTCCACTGTTTTTACTACATCCCATAGGTTACCAAAAGTCACCTAACAGCCCAAAAAACAACAATAACAAAGAAATAAAAACATGTATGCATCATTTTCCAAACTTATCTCCATGACAATATACCACAAAGCAGCTCATACACCCTAATCACTTCATACATAAAATGACAACCAAAGTAGTGTCAAACAACCTTAAAAATGTAACGACGAATGACAAGTCAACGATTGCATCATTATGTGGTTTTTCTCCAAGACTTTTATACTTCAAAACTCCATAAAACATAATCAAAATAGAAAACCCAACAGCAACACGAAACAGCCCAAAAAACAATCCCTACAAGTTCAGCAACTCAAATTTATTTATCAGTTTACAAAAACATGTTTTGACCTGTCTTTCCTTTCAAATTGAGAAACACAACCAACAATACATAATTTAGAATATTATTCTATAAACCAGCCATGAATTCATCTTGAAAAAAAGGTTAGAACCACCCAGCATCGACGCAACAACAAACAATATACCACTCGTTCGAAACTCGCTAGGTCTAGCCTTTACGATCGAGTTACTATTTATACAAGCCTAGATAATGGAAGGAGAAGCATAAAATTTACCTTGTACTGAGTAGAAGCCACGAAACCTAGCACTTATGCATCCAAAATCAGTCCCCCAACGCAGCTACAAGAAGGAGAAAGAGAAACTAGCAAGTTGTCCGGGCTTTTCCGCACTATAATCATATCGTAATACCCAAAATAACCTAGGGTTTGTGTGAGATTTTTGGGGAGGAGTTGCAGGGCTTCAATTTGGTTTTAATTGTATGAAATATGGGTGAAATAAATAAGTTGAGAAGACCTTAAAAGTCCCCTCTTGGCCGACTTTGGAGCTTTTAATTGAGGCCTCTCATTTTTGCAAGTAGGTGATGCACCTACTTGTCACCTACCAATCTGCGCAGCCTCACAAAAATGAAAATATCTCTCCACTCTAATATTTTATCAATAAATGGTTTAATCCATTGAAAACTAGACTCATAGATCTTCAATTTGGTAGGTAGATCATCCTATAATTCCAAGTATATTGGGAGAAAATCTCAGCTACATTTGTCCTAATTTTCAGCACATTATGAATGTAACTTGTGAAGACCTTTGCGAACTTTTGTTCCAAAACTTTCTTGACTTCAAAATGTAGCACACGACTATCATACGACAAAAATAACTCAAAGCATAACCTCCTTATCATGTTAATAACCATAGTCTTTCCTTAAAGTACATGTTACAACATTCCAAACTCGTCGACTTTCGACAAAACTTATTTTCTTCAATTGGTTTAGCTTCTAAGATTTTCAACCCTCTTGGTACTCGTTATTCATGATCTTAAATATTTGTAAACTCCAAGGTAACATGATTAACTTACTTTATATACTTCCAAATATAATCTTGTTTCTCAGATTATTTTAATTGACTTACGACGTACTCTCACGTACGAAAATATGGGGTGTAACAATATGTTCCAATTATTTGGTAGTTGTTCGCCGTTCATCATGCCAAGCTTTTAGGATCCCTTTCCGATGATGTCGAGGACTTGATACGATCCTTCCCAATTTGGGCCGAGTTTTTCATTGTTTGGGTCTCGAGTTTTGAAGTTGACTTTTCTCAGAGCGAAGTCCCCGATTCTAAAGTGATGAAGGTTGGTCCATCGATTATAATACCTTTCGATGCGTTATTTTTGTGCGGCCATTCGGACGAGGGAAACTTCCCATTTTTCATCTAGTAGCTCGAGGCTCGTGCTCATTGCCTCGTGATTTGAGTCTTCCGTTATGTACCAAGACCTAGCACTGGGTTCCCCGACTTTTCCCGGGATAAGATCTTTGGTGCGATATACTAAGGAGAACGGCGTTGTCCCCGTCCTGGATTTTGACGTTGTTTGATATGCCCAAAGGACTTCGAGTAAAATTTCTTTTATTTTTCCCTTGGCGTCGTTCAATATTTTCTTTAGATTCTGAATGATGGTCTTGTTTGTCGATTTGGCCTATCCGTTTCCACTAGGATGATACGGTGTCGATAAGACCCTTTTTATTTTGTGATTTTCAAGAAACTTTAATATTTTGCTGCCGATGAATTGTTTTCCATTGTCGCATACAATTTTGGCAGGTATCCCGAATCGGCATATGATGTGATCCCAGATGAAGTCTATAACTTCCTTTTATCTGACTTTCTCGAAGGCCTGTGCTTCAACCCACTTAGAGAAATAGTCAGTCATAAATAAAATTAATTTAGCTTTACTTGGGGCCGACGGCAGAGGGCCGACAATGTCCATTGCCCATTTCATGAATGGCCATGGGGATAGGACTGAATGAAGTTGTTCTCCGGGTTGGTGGATCATCGGTGCATACCTTTGGAACTTATCGCATTTTCGAATGAATTCTTTAGTATCTTTCTCCATATTGACCCAATAGTATCTACTCTGATGACTTTCTGAACTAGCGGTTCAATGCCGAAATGGTTCCCGCAAGTACCCTCGTGAACTTCTCGTAGGACATAATCGGTGTCTCCTGGTCCCAAGCATACTGCCAACGGTCCATCAAACATCCTCCTGTATAATGTTCCATCTTCAGCCAATGTGAATCGAGCAACTTTGGTTCGTAGAGTCCTTGATTCCTTAGGGTCCGATGGGAGCTTCCCAATTTTTAGATACTCGATATATTTATTCCTCCTGTCCCAAGTTAGGCTCGTGGAGTTTATTTCGGCATGGACTTCCTCGATCACTGACTTCGAAAGTTATACGATGGTCCCCGAGCTGATTTCGTCATCTTCGACTGATGATCGCAAATTTGCAAAGTCATCGGCTTCGCTGTTTTGTTCTTAAGGTACATGCTATAAGGTCCATTCTTTAACCTGATGTAATGTTACCTGCAATTTATCCAAGCACCTCTGCATTTTTTCCTCTCGAACCTCGAAGGTTCTGTTGATTTGGTTTACCACCAGTAGGGAGTCACATTTAGCCTCGATGAGCTCTGCTCCCAAGCTTTTAGCCAGTTCGAGATCTGCAATCATGGCCTCGTACTCGTCCTTATTGTTAGTCAACTTAGAAATTTTGATAGATTGCCTAATTGTATTGCCTGTGGGCGGCTTCAAAATGATGCCTAGCCCGGGCCTTTTCACATTTGAAGCGTCGACTATAGAAAGGGTCCACTCCTCCGATGATGTACCCAATTTTAACAAAAGATCCTTTTCGACCTCGGGTACGAGGGTTGGCATAAAGTCGTCCACGAAGTCTGCTAAGATTTGAGACTTGATGGTCGTTCGGCGTTGATACTCGATATCATACCCACTGAGTTCGACGACCCATTTGGCCAATCGTCCTGATAGTTCGGGCTTATGCAAAACATTACAAAGAGGATAAGTGGTTACCACACATATTGGGTGACACTGAAAATACGATTTTAGTTTCCTAGAGGCGCTTATTAGAGCAAGCGCCAAATTTTCTAAGTGTGCGTACCGGGTTTCTGCCTCGCCTAGAGTTCGACATACATAATAAATGGAAAATTTCATACCTTGCTCTTCTCAAACTAGGACACCACTTACCGCGACTTTCGATACTTCTAAGTATAAGTAGAGTTATTCGTCCGCATTTGGAGTATGAAGCAATGATGGACTTGATAGGTACCATTTTAACTCTTCTAATGCTTGTTGGCATTCCGGGGTCCACGCAAAAATTTTCTTCTTTTTGAGCAGCTAGAAAAACCTATGGCTTCGATCTAAAGACCTTGAGATGAACCGGCCTAAGGCGGCGATTTGCCCTGTCAGCCTTTGTACGGCCTTAACGCTGTCCATGACTGTGATATCTTCGATCGCCTTGATTTTATCAGGGTTGATTTCGATTCCCTAATTCGACACCATAAAGACGAGGAATTTTCCTGAACCGAACCCGAAGGCACATTCCTCGGGGTCGAGGTTCATATTGTATTTTCTCAATATGTTGAACGTTTCCTGCAAATGTGTTAAATGGTCCTCTGCGCGCAGGGACTTAACTAGCATATCGCTAATATATACCTCCATTGATTTACCTATTTTCTCTTCGAACATTTTGTTCACTAGGCGTTGGTAAGTAGTACCAGCATTTTTTAGTCCAAAAGGCATACGTTATAACAGTATGTGCCATATTTAGTGATGAATAAGGTCTTTTGCTGATCCACCGGGTTCATTTGAATTTGATTTTACCCGGAATAGGCGTCGAGAAAACTAAGGGTCTCGTGGCCGGCTGTGGCATCGATCATGCGGTCGATGTTTCGCAGAGGAAAAGAGTCTTTCGGACATAAATCCTTATAATCTACGCACATCCTAAGTTTGTTCAACTTTTTAGGGACTACAACTACGTTTGCTAACCATTCGGGATATTTTACTTCCTGAATGTATCCTATTTTTAGAAGTTTAGTTATTTCGTCCTTGATGAATGCATGTTTTACCTCGGACTGGGGCATTCTCTTTTGTTTTTACCGGTTTGAACTTCGGGTCCAGACTCAATCGATGTGTTGTTATCTTCGGTGGGATCCCTGTGGTATCAAAGTGGGACCAAGCAAAACAATCCATATTATCAATAAGAAATTTAATGACTTTCTTCCTGAGTTCGGGGGTTAACCCTGTTACATCCCATATTTTTGTATGTTGAAGTACTCCATAAGTAAATTGATGTAAGCTCGGAAATGAGATGTTACATTCCGCATTTTCGTACGTTAAAATTTCGTCATAAGTTAATCGACATAAGTTCGGGAATGAGATTTATTTTGGGATTATAAGTATTACGCTATTTCAAACAAGTGATAAGTTAATTCGTGAAGGTGAGAGGGTAAGTGAATCGAAGAAAATGAGTTCCGGTCGAAGTTTGAAAATTGGGGGACAAAATACGGTCCAAGCTATAATACCTCGTATTGATGGACTAGTTTTATAGAAAGTACCACATGACTATGATAATAAGGTGTGTAAAGTATGTTAAAAGTGAGTAGTATTTTATGTAATCTGAGATAATTCATAATTATGTGGTTAATTAGTTAATTATTGGGTAACGAGATATTACTTAATTAACTAAGAAATTGTCGGATAAAGATTAAACCCTCCCGCAACGTGGAAGCACCCGCGTCACATTTAACTGACTCTTAAGTCTTGCATAGATTCATATTTTTAGGAATTAGAGTGTCTTAGTCATCCACTAAGTGGGCCACGCCCACGAAAGACTTTCTTATAATTAGTGAGATGTTACATGCCATCAAGTTTGCTTCATATTTCTGCAAGGTGAATTCATGTGTGCCTTACAAATCCAATTGAATCTCTTATGTAAAGAGAGTGAGTTCAGCAAGCAACACAATTTCAAACCAAATACAGATAACGTTGGAGAAATACAATTCCAATCCAAATAGAGACAACGTGGGAACAAAACAATTCCAAACCAAATAGAGATAAAGTTGGTTGTGATTCTATAAAACGTGAATTACAAATTCTAGGAGAATCAATTCAGGTATGTTAAGGCTATCCCTTCTTTCTGTTACACCACATGTTTTCGTACGTAGGAGTACACCATAAATAAATTGATGTAAACTCGGAAATGAGATGTTATATTCCGTATTTTCGTACGTTAAAGTTTCATTGTAAATTAATCGACGTAAGTTCGGGAATGAGATTTATTTTGGCATTATAAGTATTACGCTATTTCAAACAAGTGATAAGTAAATTCGTGAAGGTGAGAGGGTAAGTGAATCAAAGAAAATGAGTTTCTTCGAAGCTTGACAATTTGGGACAAAATACGGTCAAAGCTATAATACCCGGTATTTATGGAGTAATATTTTAAGTAATTTGAGATACCATGATAGTGAGGTGTATAAGGTATGCTTAAAATGAGTAATATTTTAAGTAATTTGAGATAATTTTTAATTATGTGGATAATTGGGTTACTTAATGATTTTGATGGGATAATTAACTAAGAAATTAAAGTCTTTGGATAAAGTTTAAGGGCCCCAACGTGGAAGACAAGAAACTTGGTTAAATATGACTCTTAATTCATAAAGTAATGTGGCACCTCTAGAGAATTATATGGATTAGTCATCTTATCAAGTGGAGCTCACCTAAAGGTTAAATAACCTTTCTAATTAACAATTGAATTGCTCATCTCTTAAGAACAAGCTTCAGCGAGGATAAACTTTGTAATAGCAACGTTATAAATTGTTCATCTCTTAAGAAAAAGCTTCAGCAAGGATAAATTTTTCAATGGCAATGTTATTGCTTCAAGAATTTCATACGAATATTAGTTACTACTATAGCAATGTGGGATTTGCGATTCTAAGGGAGTACGATGCAATCTTTCTCAAGAATATCATACGGATCCTTCCCTATTTCGATCTCGATGTTCCATGTTTCGTCGCGATTGGCGTTTGTTAAAAGGATTTTCAAGAGAATTAGTTCAGGTATGTTAAGGCTATCCCTTCTTTCTTTTGGCATGATCTATACGACACAACAAAACGAGCAAATGCACAATTTCCATAAATGACTCTATTCATAGAAATACTAGAAATGCTTATGTTCTTGATTCCCCGTGTGTCATATTATTCTATCATCTGTTCATGGGTCTCATAATATACGTAATTTGATAAAGTTTACTTCAAGATATTACTCAAAGGCATAATGGTCTTATGACATTCCAAGAGATTTTATTGATGTACTTCTCATGCATTGCATTCATTTATATATGTACATGGACCCATAACCAAATGGCTTTATATATATATATGTATGCGTGTGTGTGTGTGTGTGTATGTGTGTGTGTGTGTGTATATATGTGTATGTATGTATGTATGTATGTATGTATGTA
>ML416693.1:0-23282 GCA_005239525.1 Nicotiana knightiana | reverse complement strand
TTGGTATTTTTCAAAGATTATATAAAAATAAAAATCATAGTAAAATAGTATGACTACAAAATGAAACTATTTTTTTATAATTTTAGTTTTTTGTGATAAAATAAAGTAAAAACTAGTTAAAAAGCGATATTAGACCTAAACTAAATATTAAAATGCTAATATGGGTAAAATTTTGGGGAGGGTCAAAAATTACATGTCTACACAGACATATTCAGATAGGAGTCTGGGTAGTTAAAGGTACCACATGAATGTTACAGCAATAAAAGAGAGTGCCCCTGGGAAGACAGTTAAAATATTATTTTAGAACAACCCTACAAGTATGATGGGTTTAAGGTTTTCACAGTCCTATATTTTGATGATCTAACAAACTTCTTGTCTAGAACCATATAAAGGACCTTATGCATACTTGGTACAATTCTTCAGCAATGGACTTTAGATAATATGAGATGTGTGACTTCAGCTACACAAGAACCAATTCAAGGACCTGATCCGCTGGAGTTTCCCTTGCAGAAGTACAAAGTCAACTCTACAGTTGGAAAGTGACTGCCTGCAACTGTGCACGCTACAGTGCAGCAGTCACTTCCCATTGAGAAGGGCCTTTCACCAACCAAGTGTGTACATTATGCAAGGGATGTCATCCAAAGTATATGAACAAGGATTATTGCAACAAGACATCACTTGAACATTTTGTGATATTTACTCAAGTATTGAAGATCTGATATAGCATTGAAGTCACAAGTGTATCAAGAACAAAGTGCAACATTACTACCGACCAGTTCCATAACAAGTCTTATGTATGTCCTTAGTGGAATTGTAACTTTGTAATTGCTATTCATTGTAGTTCCTACTTTGCTTATATATAAGCGTTACTTAGGAACCCCTTGTAAACCATAAACCTTCAATGTTTGTGTCGTGACTAGAGTTAGTCATGAGTTGAAGTCTTTGTAATAGGTGAATTGCAAAGTGGCTTGTAATAAGTGTATTACAAGTTAGTGAGGTTGAAGTCTTTGTAATCGATCATTACAAAGTGGCTTGTAACAAGTGCATTGCAAGTTAGTGAAGTTGAAATTCTACCAGTGTAGGTCGTGGTTTTTATCCCATTGAGTTGAGATTTTTCCACGTAAAAATCATGTGTCTTATTTACTTATTGTTTTATTAGTTAGTACTGTGGGAACTGATATAGGACCAGGTCTCTATAGAGTTTGGTGGACTCATACACTCTATTAATTGGTATCAAAGCAGGTTCTTTCTAAAAGGTTAACACGTAGAGAGGATCCTCAAGATGGCTGCTCCACCAAACTTTGAGGAAGGACAACCAACCTACATGCCTCCGAGATTCAACGGTCAGTACTACGGTTGGTGGAAAACTTGAATGGATGACTTTACAATGGCGGAAGACTCCGAGCTATGGGATGTTATATGCGACGGCCCATATGTTCCAACGAAGAAGGTAGGAGAACCTGCCGTTATGGTGCCGAAAACCAGGAGGGAATACAATGATGCTGACAGAAAAGCTATGGAAAGAAACTTTCGTGCTAAAAAGATCTTGGTGTGTGGTATAGGACCTGATGAATACAATAGAATCTCAGCTTGTCAATCTTCCAAGAAGATATGGGAAGCCTTGCAAACGGCACATGAAGGAACTACTCAGGTCACACAGTCCAAGATCGACATGCTCACCACTGAGTATGAGCTTTTTAGGATGAAAGATGATGAATCTATATAGGACATGCACACAAGATTCACTTCCATCATAAATGAGATGCATTCACTTGAAGAGAGTAAAGTGAACGCTATTACTGAAGCCAAAGACTTGCAAACTTTAACTATGGATGAGCTGGTTGGGAATCTGAAGACATACGAGATGAAGATAAAGAAAGACAGCGAGAGAAGAGAATAACCTGGTACTCAAGGCTGAAAATAATGACTCAAGTGAGGAAGATAGTGGTATGGCCTATCTTACCAGAAGATTTCAAAAAATGGTTCGATGAAATGGTGGAATACCAAAGAGAGGTAGCTCCAGCAAACCAA
This sequence comes from Nicotiana knightiana, assembly GCA_005239525.1. Taxonomy (NCBI): domain Eukaryota; kingdom Viridiplantae; phylum Streptophyta; class Magnoliopsida; order Solanales; family Solanaceae; genus Nicotiana; species Nicotiana knightiana. Next base: position 21,251 of record ML416693.1, on the reverse strand, counting down.
AGAACTATGATCTCTGTCACAAGTGTGGAAAGGCAGGACATTTCCTCAAAGATTACCCACTTCTAAAGAAGGAGCAGTACAAGCACAACACTGAGAAAGCATCAAAAAGGAACCCGGTTCGTGACAAATGCTTCAAACGAAAAAGTGCACCTGATAATGTGGTAAAGCAAGCTCTTGCTGCATGGGGAGACTCCTCCAGCGAATCGGAAGAAGAAAATGATGCAGGAGACAGCTCCATGATGGTAGTGGAAAATAAAGAAAAGGAATATGATTCATTATTTGCATTGATGGCTCAGTCTGATGATGATGAAGACGACGACAATGATGAGGTAAATTTCAGGGATGTTCCGAGGAATCTGAAATCCTGTTCTCCTAAGAAACTAATGTCATTAGCTAATGTTCTAATCGATGCATATCATAGTCTTGTTAATGATAAGGATGCCTTGACCATAGAGTTAGGAGATGCTGAACAAACTAGGGATGACTTGGTGGTCTGTGTGGTTGATTTAAAGAAAACCATAGATAATCTTGAAAAGGAAAAAGAAGTTTTAACTGGAAAGATCAGTGTCGTAGAAAATGAGAGAGATGATCTGATGGTAGTGGTTGTTGACTTGAAGGAAACAATAGAAAACCTTAGCAAAGAAAAGAATACCCTAGCAGAGAAAGTTACAACTACTGAGCAAGAAAGAGATGATTTTTTAGTGGTAATCGCAAACCTAGAGGAAAAACTTGAGGGACTTAAACAAGAACATAGGCGTGTGAGCATTGAGAAAGGAAAGGAAGTAGCTAGTGAGGCACACATCAATCTTAAAAAAGAATTAAATGATGTGAAAAAACTAGTCTATGTGGTGAGCTTGAGAAAAATAGGCAACTTCAAGCAGAATAGGAGAAGGTAACAAACGATCTTGAGAAATCTCTTAAGTGGACCTGGTCCTCAGATGTTGTTACTGCCATGTATTTCAATAATGGTGGAAACAGGCAGGGAATAGGGTTCCAAAAGGAGAAAATTCCTTACAACCCTCACAACAAGTACGTACTGTACCTGATAACTGGCTTTGTACCCACTGTGGGAACAATAGGCACTTCAAGGAAAATTGCCAGGCCAGAATTCAATCTGTGCAGAACAATAAAGTTTTTGCTGAAAAAATGACTATTAAAAAGGACTAGGTGCCACGCGCAAAAAAACGTATTTTACCTGCTTGGACTAGGAAAGCTCTCATTCACCCGTTTCCTCATTACAAGGGACCCAAACTAGTTTGGGTTCCTAAATCTAACCCTTGATTTACCTATGCAGGGAACAATGAGAGGAAGTAGCCTACAATGGATCATGGACAGTGGATGCTCTAAGAACATGACTGGGAACACCATGGACTTCCTTTCACTAAAAGCCCTGCATGGAGGGAATGTATCCTTTGGAAATGGAAAACAAAGGGTACATTCTCGGTGTTGGAAGGGTTGGAAAGTCTCTCTCACACTCAATTGAGAACGCTTACTATGTGAATGGTCTGAAGTACAGCCTCTTGAGTGTCTCTCCAATCTGTGATAAGGGGAATAAAGTAGAGTTCTTGTCTTAAGTGTGCGCAGTTAATAATATGGTAACTGGTGAAGTGGTCTTAGTAGCCAAAAGATACAAGAACATCTATGTTGCTGATTTTGGGTCTTTACAAGCTGGTGATATGAGCTGCCTGAAAGCAGTTGATGATAATGCAGAATTGTGGCATAGAAGGTTGGGACATGCAAGCTTCTCCCTTCTGAATAAACTGATACAGAAGGACCAGGTTTGTGGTCTGCCAAATTCAAAGTTCAAAGAGCACAGAGTGTGCGATGCATGTGCTATAGGGAAACATGTGAAATCATCCTTTAAGCCAAAGAAGGATGTTAGCACGTCAAAGCCACTTGAACTCCTTCATATGGATCTATGTGGTCCTATGAGAGTGCCAAGAAGGGGTGGAAAAAGATATATTTTGTGATTGTAGATGACTATTCAAGGTTTACTTGACTATTTCACAGAACAAAAGATGAGACATTCAAAGTGTTCGTGGCCTTTGTCAAGAAAATCCAAGTGAAGATGGAATTAAAGTTAGTCTGCATCAGATCCGACCATGGAACAGAATTTGACAACACCAAGTTTGATGAGTTCTGCAGTGAAAATGGGATCACCCACAACTTCTCAGCTCCAAGGACTCCACAGCATAATGGAGTTGTTGAATGGAAGAACATAACTCTCGAAGACATGGCCAGAACAATGCTCATTGACAGTGGAATTGCCAAAACTTTCTGGGCAGCAGCAATAAACACTGCATGCTACCTGGTGAATAGATGCTTGATCAGATCCCTCTTGAACAAAATTCCATATGAGTTTCTCAACGGAAGGAAACCCAAATTGACTCATCTGAGAACCTTTGGATTCAAATGCTATGTTCTCAACAACGGAAAGGAATGACTTGGGATGTTCGATGCAAAAGTGATGAAGGAATTTTTCTAGGATATTCCTCTCAAAGAAAAGCTTACAAAGTGTACAACAAAAGGACCCAGTGCATGGAAGAAAGTGTTCATGTGATATTCAACGACACACTTCCATCTGGCGAAAAAGGAAACAGGGACGATCAAGACAATGAACCACTATTGGTTCCTGGAGAGATCACTGATGTTTCAAATGGAAAAGCGGATATGATGAGTCAACTGAAGGGAATAGGTGAAGATAATGCAACCTCCTCTTCCACTTCTCAAGAGGAACCTGGTACCCAAATCACTACCACTGAAGCTGAAGAAAGAGTTGTTGATGCAGTCCAAAGCACTCCACAGATAGCAGAACGAGGAGTGCAAGGGAACCAGTCAAGTTTACCTAGTTCTTCTGCAAATCAGATTCTAGTCCCCAATTGGAAACATAAAATCTCCCATCCACTTGATAATATAATCACCCCTTGATTCAAGAGTCCAGACAAGATCAAAAACCAGAAATTCCCTAGCCTTCTCAGCCTTTCTATCCCAAGTAGAACCTAAAAATATCAAAGAAGCCTTGAAGGATGCAAGCTGGATCATGACTATGCAAGAGGAGCTGCATCAATTTGAAAGAAACAAGGTATAGCACCTGGTACCTAGACCCTCAGATAGAACCATCATAGGGACCAGGTGGGTGTTCAGAAATAAGCTGGATGAACATGGAAACACTACAAGGAACAAAGTAAGGCTTGTTATCCAAGGTTACAATCAAGAGGAAGGGATTGATTATGATGAGACCTTTTCCCCAGTTGCTCGCATGGAAGCCATTAGGATTCTCATTGCCTTTGCATCCCATATGGAGTTTACCTTGTTCCAAATGGATGTGAAGAGTGCATTTTTGAATGGTTTTCTCAAGGAAGAAGTTTATGTCAAGCAACCTCCAGGTTTTGAATGTCATGAACATCCTGAGTATGTATTTAAATTGGATAAGGCACTCTACGGATTGAAGCAGGCCCCTCGTGCTTGGTATGAAAGACTATCCAAGTTTCTCTTGTGGATTCACAAGAGGAAAAATTGACAATACTCTGTTCTTGATGAAATAGGGAAGGAACCTGCTCATCGTTCTGGTATATGTTGATGATATCATATTTGGGGCAACAGTAGACTCACTGTGTGAAGAATTTCCTAACCTCATGGGAAGTGAGTTTGAAATAAGCATGATGGGGGAGATGAACTTCTTCTTGGGTCTTCAAGTGAAGAAGACCACAAAGGGAACATGTATCAGTCAGCAGAAATACATCAAGGAACTTATGAAGAGGTTTGATATGGAAACATCAAAGGTGATTGATACCCCTATTGCTACTGCCACTAAGCTGGACATGGATGAATCTGGTCACCTGTAAATCAAACAATGTATCGAGGAATCATTGGATCACTACTCTACCTTACTACCAGCAGGCGAGACATTGTGTTCAGTGTGGATCTATGTGCAAGGTTCCAATCTAGTCCTAAGGAATCCCACCTGAAGGCTGCTAAGAGAATTCTGAGATATCTTAAGGGCACACCGGACATGGTTATGTATTACCCTTCAGGTGATAATTTCAACATTATTAGCTATGCTGATGCTGACTATGCAGGTTATCTGGTGGACAGGAAAAGCACATCTGGAATGTCTCATTTACTAGGATCATGCCTAATCTCATGGGGTACAAGGAAGCAAAACTCAGTATCTCTCTCAACAGCTGAAACGAAATATGTTGCTGCAACTTCTTTCTATGCTCAAATACTGTGGATCAAACAACAATTGGAGGATTTTGGAGTATACATTGACTGTGTACCGCTTCTATGTGACAACACCAATGCACTGAATATGGAAAAGAACCCGGTTCAACACAAGAGAACCAAGAACATTGATGTTAGACATCATTTTCTCAGAGACAATGTGGAAAAAGGACTTACCTGTATGAGGTTCTGCTGCACAGAAGATCAAATTGCAGATATCTTTACCAAAGTTTTGATCAGGGAACACTTTGAAAGAAATAGGATGGCACTGGGGTTAATGAACCCTAATTGGGAACCTGATTCTCTTCCTATGGTTATGAAAGTCATATTCAAGTAGAATCTGCTAAAGTGTTTTCTTACCAAGCATAACTCACCTATATACCATTACAGGTAGACATGCATGATGATCATGGAAGCTAAAGAAATAGCGTTGAGCTACAAAGGAGAGTTGCAAAATCTTTTGACAAAAACTTGTCAGGAACCGTGTTCCTGCACCACAGGTTAGTAGTAATGTGTTTTTCTCATGCATATCTCAAAAGTCAACAAAAATTAATTTAACTACCACATCTTCCGACTTTTCAGAACCTATACATCACATATCGTCTCTCAAATCTTTTCACCTTCACTGCGCCGTTACGTATCCCCAAAAACCTATCGCCGTTTCAGAACCGGTTCCTTTTCCCTCTCATAATTAGCTCTGTCTTCCATAAAAACCTCTTACTTCGTGAGTTTTTCCCAATCACTCCTCACCATATCTCTCCATTCTCTTAGAGTCTTTAAACTCTTTTCAACCATGGCCGATGAGCAACGTTCCCTCACTCCGGTTAATGACACCATCCTCGCCTCTCCAACTCCTTTAGTGTCACCACCAGAAGACCTCTCCTCTACTACCCCTAACACCAATGTATCTACTATGTTTTCTTCTTCATCTCCTATATCCCTCACAACTCCATCCAATCCTGTCTCACTCCCAGTGCTAAGACTTCCGACGTCCCAGACATAAACCCTGGTTCTCCTCCATTGTCTGATCAAAATAAGGGGAAAATAGAAGGTGCTAACCCTCAAGAATCAGGGGTTTCTGAGGAAGATCCCGACCAGTTCTTAAACTCTCCCGCCTTGGACTCAATGGCTCCTATGGAGTCAGCAGAGAAAGAAGCAGCAGAAAATATCATGGCCATCGCTGCTGAAATCTTGGTGAGTGAAGGACCCTTTCTCCTGTCTGAGTCTCAGGGGGAAGAAACTCCGTTCTTAGGGGACGAGGGAACCATGGTACTTTCTGAATCTCCTGTTCATGAAAAAGCCTCTGACAAACCTGTTGGAGAACCTGATTCCCCTCCTGAGAAAACAGGCCAGGAACCTATCTTCTACACTGAGCCGTTGGAATCCATTTCTCCTGTTGAGAAGCCTAATGCCGAGGATGATGAGGATGACATGGTTCTTAACTCTCGCTTCAAAATTAGAAAGCCACCAGTCACTCCTGAGCCCTCTTCCAAGCGACCAACTACTAGGTTGGAGAAGAAAGAGGCTATTGAGTCTACTTTACAGAAAAGCAGAAGGAGCATCAAGAAAAACAATAGGAGGTTTACTGAAAGAGGGAGAAGTTGTGCGCAATAAAAATTCTCTAGTATTGGAAGTCGATGAGGATGTTGTATAGGAACCTAGTTCCTTGGTGAAGAGGTCTAAGAAACTGTAAGATTTTGTGGCTAGTGCTTCGAAGGAAGCTGTTGAAAAAATGAGTGGAAAGTCTGTGAAGAGTGGTAGTAAGTCTAAAAAGGTTGTGGAGGAGGAAGATATGTCATAGGATGATATCCTGGTTGCTTCAAGTGGTAAAGGGAATTCTGTGGCAAAGTCTAGAAAAAGAAAGTGGGAAACTGTTGAGGAACCTGGTACTGGGAAGAAGGTACATAGTGACAGTAGGCTTGGACAAGAACGATTGAGGACTTAAAAGGTTTTGTGGGGTCGTATGTTTGATCCTGAAATCTCAGAGATGGAAGGGATGAGACAAATCTTGGAGATTGTGGAATTCCAGCAGTGAGGTCATATATTTGAGGATGTGCCCAAAGTCTATGAGGCGGAGGTGCAAAGCTTTTATGCAAACTTCTTCACTGTTGCGGGGGACCATATATGCGTGTTAGTCAATGGAGTGGACATGGTGATTGATGCTTCTGTGTTAGGGACCATTCTCAAAGTTCCCTCTGAAGGGCTATCATCAGTCAGGGGTGCCTGTGGAGCCAATTTTTGGCGTGCTATTTTGAAGGAGCAAGCCATCTAGCATGGGAAACGGGTGCACAAAAAGGCTGTACTTCCTGTGTACCAGCTCTTTTTTGAATTGGTTAACAAAGTTTTACTTCCCCATGCTGAGAGGCGGTCTACCACCTCTAAGTCTGATATGTACCTCATGGAGGCCCTTGATGAGTTCACCTCTATAAATTTACCGGCCATTATGATCGGACACATGCAGAAGGTGGCAAACTTTCAGGATGGGAACCATGGGCTTCCGTATGGGTTTCTCTTCGCACGGATCTTCAAGTTCTTCAAGGTACCTTTGGGGACTCAGAAAGTAGGAACCAGAAAGCAAACCTTCTCCAAGACAACTCTAGAAGAGTGTGAATGCATAGAAAATGTTAGGGGGAGCACTTCAATGATTTCTCAGCTCATCAACGCTCAGAACAGCACTACAGAAGAAATCCAAAAGTTGAAGGCAAGGAATGCCATACTTGAGACTCATCTTAGTCAGGCTGTTGGAGCATATGGATCCTCTAACTCCTCCCATGAAGACGTTGCTCTTCTGTCTAAGGAAAATGCCAAGCTCCGGCAACAAGTGGAGAACCTAAGGTAGAAACTACTTGAGGCACAGATGTCCGCCAATGCTCGGATGGATCTTGTTATCAAAACCCTCGTTGCCCCTTCCAAGCCTTCCTCTTCTAGTGCTCCCTAGGAAACCCCTTAGTGACCAGTTTATCTTGTTTTGGTAGTTGTTTTTTTTTGTTTTTTTTTGTGGTGGTATGTTGGATTTCACTTTTGCTGCTCCCGCCTGAAACAGTCCAAACTCGCCTCTACTGTAATTGCAGAGGCTTGTACTTTTTTATGTTATCAATGAACAACTCTTTTTTCTCTAAATGCTTGTGTTTCTTCTGCTTCTCTTTTCTATCATGTTGTGTGCACACATGTGGCATGAGTTAGTTGTATTGGACTTCTTTGTGCTTCTTTTTCTTGTTTATGTATTTTTAATGATGCCAAAAGTGGGAAGACATGGAAGATACTTGAAAATTAAAGCATGTGATTAAGAGGGAAGCATAGATTCAGGGGGAACTCGTGATGTTCCTGATACTTTATCTGGTTAATCAATATCTATAAACGGTTGTCAATTTCAAAAGTTTGTCATCATCAAAAAGGGAGAAATTAATGGGTTTAAGGTTTCACAGTCTTATGTTTTGATGATCTAACAAACTTCTTGTCTAGAACCAGATAAAGGACCTGATGCATACATGGTACAATTCTTCAGCAATGGACTTTAGCTAAGATGAGATGTGTTACTTTATCTACAAAAGAACCAATTCAGGGACCTAATCCACTGGAGTTTCCCTTGCAGAAGTACAAAGTCAACTCTACAGCTGGAAAGTGACTGCCTGCAACTGTGCACGCCACAGTGCAAAAACAGTGCATCAGTCACTTCCCATTAGGAAGGGCCTTGCACTAACCAAGTGTGTACATCATCCAAATGATGTCATCAAAAGTATATGAACAAGGAGTATTGCAACAAAACATCACTTGAACATTTTTTGATATTTACTCAAGTATTGAAGATCTGATATAGCATTGAAGTCACAAGTGTATCAAGAACAAAGTGAAACACAACTACGGAGTAGTTCCATAACAAGTCTTGTGTATGTCCTTAGTGGAGTTGTATCTTTGTAATTTCTCTTCATTGTAATTCCTACTTTGCTTATATAGAAACGTTACTTAGGAACCCCTTGTAAACCATAAACCTTCGATGTTTGTGTCGTGACTAGAGTTAGTCATGAGTTGAAGTCTTTGTAATAGGTGTATTGCAAAGTGGATTGTAATAGGTGTATTACAAGTTAGCGAGGTTGAAGTCTTTATAATAGAGTCATTACAAAGTGGCTTGTAACAAGTGAATTGCAAGTTAGTGAAGTTGAAACCCTACCAGTGTAGGTGGTGGTTTTTATCCCATTGAGTTGGGATTTTTCCACGTAAAAATCTTGTGTCTTATTTACTTACTGTTTTATTAGTTAGTACTACGAGAACTGGTATAGGACCAGGTCTCTATACAGTTTTGTGAACTCATACACTCTATCAAAGTACAAGGGCATGGAGGCAAGTAACTACGGATAATTATAGGCAAGGAAGGACATCAAAAGATCTGTAATAAGCTCACAGCTTTACAAGAGTCAGAGGGTCCTCCCTAAGCACCCTCTAACTCTTGTAAAGATGTGAGCTTTACAAGCTGAGGAAATAAGGAAGAAGGCTGCAACCTAAGCATAGTGACCTAAAAGGAAATGGTCTTGTAACAACAGTCTCACAACAACATTGTATGCACTCCATAAGAAGGTGGTACCTACCGTGGCTAATGAACGGGAAGTAAAATCAAACGTAATACTTGAGATCATATAAGTTGCACAAAAAATTCCGTCATGTGTGAGAACTAAGATAAGTTAAGTAGGCACGTAACAAGGAGGCAGAAAGACCAGGAAAAGTAATAGCTTATGTTTAAAGGAAGCTGAGAAGGAACGAAAGAAATTATTCGATCAATGATCCAGAGTTAGTTATTTTATGAACGCACTTAATTCGTAGTATTATCCATGCAGCATATATGCTGACAATCATACAGCCGTAGAAGACCCGGTATAAGATAAAAGAAAGATTCCAGATCATAGACAAAGGATTGAATCGTTAGAAGACTGTATCATGGATATTCCATAGCGTCCATGAAAGGATAAAGTAATAACTAATACCATGAGCCGTAGATCGGAAGATAACTTAAGCCTACATAAAGATTGATTAGAGAGAAGAGGAAACTATAGAATTACGTCAATTAAGTAACCAGGAGTCTGATTATTGGACCAAGAAAATTATAGACCTCGTGACTGAGAACATTGCAGGATTGCTCTTAGATATCAGAGGTTCAAGAGAGATAGTACAGTAGACATATTCTATAATGGCTCTATGATAAAGCCAGTTAGAAGAATACCAACCACATGAGAAGTTAGTATGAAGCTCCCTCCGGATCGTGTATGCACTAGAGGTGCAAGTATTATAATAGAGCTTCGAGTTGTGGATATTAATTATACCTACGTGGAAGGGAGGTCATGGAAGATATAGAAGATGTGATGCAAGATTTTAAGGTAAAAGTGAACAACATACGAGATACTCAAATGCAAAAGGTTGTGAATAGTCCATACTTCAGATAGAAGGCAAAAAGCGCTGAGATTCAGTATCCAAGAATGATAGCAGCGTCGTTAGCGGCATACCTTCCAGCCTACAGTTTCCAGGTATCGAGAGGTCTAGTTAAGGGAGTAAAGAAGAGTTAGAAACGATATGATATCTCGTTTGATGTTCCAGAATAACATGAGTCTATGGTGCAAGTAATTTGAAGGGAGGTTGAGAGTAGTTGAAATGGATATGTATAGGTCGCAAGCTAACGTATGGTAGAGCGACAAGGGTTTATGACAAGAGTAAGGATAAGAAAGGGCAAGTGACAAGGTGATGAGAATGGGTAAGTCCTCAGAATAAATCCCATGAAAACAAGAGAGCTTATGGTTTCTCTAAGTTGTAGAAAACTCAGTATAGCCTGAATGAACTCGAAGGAGTCTAAGACCAGTATGAATGAACTCAAAGGAGTCTAAGTTCCAACGTATGAGAGGAGATAAGGATTACATCCTTTAGATGAACAATAATAAGGAAGTATTGAAGGACTTGGATTTATACATCTATGATAAGAAGCGAGAGAGTAACCTAGAATTGGATAGCAGACCTCGATAATAATAAAACCAAGGTAAGAGTTATGGTATAGTATGACCTACCTAGATACAGTAAAATCATACGGATGACTAACAAGGTCTATTAAATAAGATATAACAATATTCATAAGTTCGACAAAGTACTGAGCGAAGAACTTTAGTATACCTATAGATGCTAGAGAGACATCTTATTAAGCTCTGTATATGTTTACAAAGTAAGTCCTAGAGATTGGTTAAAAGCTGGAGGGAAAAGGAGAGAAGAGTCCCATAGGCGCACTAACAAAGTCAAAGTCGTACAGGCTGCATGATAAAAGGTAGAAACAGTTACAAGATTGGAAGAATTTCGACCACGAGTCATGGTGTGAGAAAGAGACCTAAAGAGGGAATGCCTTGGCCTTTGGGATTCATTCACAGAACAGTTTTCTAGATGGCAAGAGGAGTAATAAAGTATTCGGAAGATATAGGCTATGAAAATGTTAAGTGCATCAGTCAACATTCAAGGACGAATGTTACAAAGGGGGGAATGATGTTACACCCCATGTTTTCATAAGGGAAGTACGCCATAAGTAAATTGATGTAAGCTTGAAAATGAGATGTCACATTCCGCATTTTCGTACGTTAAAATTTCATCGTAAGTTAATCAAAGTAAGTTTGGGAATGAGATTTATTTTGGGATTATAAATATTACGCTATTTCAAACAAGTGATAAGTTAATTCGTGAAGGTGAAAGGGCAAGCGAATCAAAGAAAATGAGTTCCGTCGAAGTTTGGCAATTTGGGGATAAAATATGGTCCAAGCTATAATACCCCATATTCATGGACTAGTGTCATACAAGGTACCACATGACCATGATAGTAAGGTGTATAAAGTGTGTTAAAAGGTATTTTAAGTAATTTGAGATAATCCTTAATTATTTGGGTAATTGATTAATTATTGGGTAACGGGATATTACCTAATTAACTAAGGAATTATGAGATAATGATTAAACCCTCCCCCCCAACATGGTAGCACCCCCCATCACATTTATGTGACTCTTAAGTCTTGCATAGATGGCCTATTTTGCGGAATTAGGGTGGCTTAGTCATCCACTAGTGGGCCACACCCACTAAAGACTTTCTTATAATTAGTGAGATGTTACATGCCATCAAGTTTGCTTCATGTTTCTGCAAGGTGAATTCATGTGTGCTTTACAAATCCAATTGAATCTCTTATGTAAAGAGAGTGGGTTTAGAAAGAAAAACAATTTCAAACCAAATAGAGATAATGTTGGAGCAAAACAATTCAAATCCAAATACAGATAACATGGGAACAAAACAATTCCAAACCAAATAGAGATAATGTTGGAGAAAAACAATACCAATCCAAATAGAGATAACGTGGGAACAAAAAAATTCCAAATCAAATAGAGATAATGTTGGTTGTTGATTCTGTAAAGCGTGAACTACAAATTCTAGGAGAATCGATTCAGGTATGTTAAGGATATCCCTTCTTTATTTTTGGCATGGTCCAAATGATACAAGCTAAACGAGCAAATGCACAGCTTTCATAAGTGACTCTATTCATATAGTACTAGGGGTGTTATTTTCTTGATTTCCTATTTGACATATTATTATATCTTCTATTCATGGGTCTCGAAAAAATACATAGTTAATAAAGTTTATCCGAAAGGTATATTGATCTTATTAACATGTATTTATGCATTTAATGCATTTATGCGTGTACATTGACCCATGGCCAGATGGCATTATATACGTGTATATATGTACTTATATGTATATGAGATATGGGAAAAGGTTACGGTGTTATATACACACCACCACCTGATCAGCTGGTATATGTTGATGATTTTTTCCAGAGTGGCTGAGATGATATGATGGGATGCCCTCAGAGGCTTGATGATGTTATGAAACATGTACTTATGCATGACATGACACTCTTACGCATATGCATGACACTATAAATATTTCATGATGTACAGAGTTATCCAGACTTACAAGTTAAGTCATTTACTCTATGTTTCTTCCATGTCTTTTATGTACTTGTTTATGTGCCTTACATACTCGGTACATTATTCGTACTGACGTCCTTTTTTGGCGACACTGCGTCTCATGCCCGCAGGGACAAGAGTCCTCCAAGTAGGCTATCAGCTAAGCGAAGGTGTTAGCGTGCTCTATTGCTCCGAGTTGCTTATTTGGTCAGTATGATTTGGTCAGGTATTGATTGGTATGGCGGGGCCCTGTCCCTACGTATGACATTTATGTACTCTTAGAGTCTTGTAGACAGATGTCAAGAATATGGATACTTGTATGGCCTTATCGGCCTATATTTTGAGTTACAAATGATCATGTCGGCCTTATAGGCCCCTATGTCACATGTATAAATTTTTATATCAGGTTGGGCCATACTATATAGAGTATACCCTTTTGTTTATTCTGGTTAGCCCATGACGGACCTTTTTGTCCCATTTACCAATGACAGTACGATAAGAAAGATATGTAACATTGGTACTCGGTTGAGTAAGGCATCGGGTTCCCGTCGCGGCCCTTCGATTTGGATCGTGACAAACCCCGTACCCAGGTATACCTTTTGTTCGGGTAGGTTTTCAATCAATATAACCTGTTCTAGCTCATCGACTATTGATTTGGTGGCGTCAAAATTTTTTGAATAATGAAGGATCGAGGGATCCAGTAGTCATCGTCCTCTTCTTCCGTTCCATGTTTTTTCGATTGAGTCGAGGTTGTGGATTTGGTTGCTATTTGGCCTCCTGTTTTCCTTTGACCTCCAATCCTTTGTTGTTGAAAGTGCCGATACCGTTATCACCTCATCGACTGCAAACATTTCTTTTGCAGCTTGTTGCTCCCCAGGGCCTTCCGAGCAGGGCGTTGTACCTCATGTCGCCCTCGATTACCTGGGATTTGGTTTCTTGTATTGTTCCAGCTATATTCACCGGTAAAATGATTTCACCTTTAGTTGTTTCACTGGCCATGTTGAAACCATTCAAGACTTGAGCTGCAGGTGCGATTTGATCTTGCAGGCCTAGCTATTCTACAACCCTCGATCAAATTATATTTGTCGAGCTCCCTGGATCAATTAACACACACTTAACCTGAATTTTATTCATAAGGATAGAAATTACCAGAGCATCGTTGTGGGGTTAAGAGATTCCTTCTGCTTCCTCATTGTTGAATGATACGACGCCTTCTGGCACATAATCTCGGGGCCGCTTTTCCCCTGTAATGGATACTTTGGTGCATTTGAACACATGCCTTTTGTGGAATATCGACCCCGCCGACTATCATATGGATCACATGTTGTGGCTCTTCTTGTTCGTTCTTCCTTTTGGCGTCCCTTTCTCTGAAATGGTTTTTGGCTCGATCGCTTAGGAGCTCTCGAAGATGACCCTCGTTGAATAGACGGGCCACCTCCTCCCTCAGTTGTCTGGAGTCTTCAGTTCTGTGACCATGTGTGCCGTGATACTTGCACATTAGATTGGGGTTTCTTTGGGAAGGATCAGTTTATATGGGTCTGGGCCACCTAGTATCTTTGATTATGCTAATAGCCGACACAATACCTGATGCGTCGATATTGAAGTTATACTCCGATAATCGTGGTGCCTATGTCGGATCGGCATGCTTTTCAAAACCACTTGTCACGACCCAAACCGATGGGCCACGACGGGCACCCGATGCCTTACTCAACCGAGTACAAATGTAACATATCTTTCTTATTACATCATCATGGGTAAGTGGGCCAGAAGGGTCGTATGAGGCAACAAGAATAAAATATGAGCAAACACTCGACATAAAACAACCCAACCTGATATAGAAACTTATACACGTGACATACGGGCCTATCAGGCTAACATGATCATTTGTTAACTCAAAACATAGTCTGACAAGGCCATACAAGTATCCGTATATATGACATCTATCTACAAGCCTCTAAGAGTACATAAGTAACATAAAGGTCGGTACTGGGCCCTGCTATACCAATCAATACATGTCCTAATTATACTGACCAAATAAGCAACTCTGGAGCAAAATGGAGTGCACCAACACCTTCCGCTGAGCTGATAGCCTACTTGGAGGTCTCAACCTGTCTATCGATACTTGTGGGCATGAAACGCAACATCCCCAATCAAAAGGGATGTCAATAGAAATAAAATACCGAGTATGTAAGGAATAAAAATCAGTAAATAATATACATAAGAGAAACATGGAGTAAAAGACTCGACATGTAAATCTGAATAACTCTGTGAATCATTAATACGTATAGTGCCATGCATATGCATATAAATGTCATGTCATGCATAAGTACATGTGTTCATAACATCATCAAGCCTCTAAGGGCATCCCATCACATCATCTCGGCCATTGTAAGCAAAATCATCAATGTATACCAGCTGATTAGGTGGTGGTACGGATATAACGCTGTAAACTTTTCCCATATCCCATATACATATAATATACATATACACGCGTATATAACGCCATATGATCATGGGTCAATATAAATGTATAAATGAATGCAATGCATGAGAAGTACATCAATAAAATCTCTGGGAATGTCATAAGACCATTATGCCTTTGAATAATATCATGAAGTAAACTTTATCAACTTACGTATTTTCTAAGACCCATAGACAGACGATAGGATAATTCGACATATGGGGAATCAAGAACATAAGCATCTCTATCATTTCTATGAATAGAGTCATTTATGGAAGTTGTGCATTTACTCGTTTCATTTGTATCGTATGGATATGCCAAAAGAATGAAGGGATAGCTTAACATACCTGAGTCGGTTCTCTTGAAAATCCCTCTAACACACATCAATTGTAACAACACGTAACGGCGGATCAAAGTAGGGGAAAATCCGTATGATATTCTTGAGAAAGATTGCACCATACTCCCTTAGAAGCACAAAATCCCGTTACTATAACATTACAAAGTCTTGTTTGAGTGAGGGATTGAAGCAAATCACGTTGCTAATGAAGTTCACCTTGTTGAAGCCTCATAGATGTAACACATATTAAGTCTTGGTGGTGTGGGTCCCACCTTTCAAGACTTGGTGTCACATATCTTTTTTAAAATGTGCCACCTTTCCATTTAATTCAAGAGTCATTATATGGCATAGTGGGTTGCCACGTTTGGGAGCTTAATCAAACTTATCCAATAATTATCCACTTAATTCCTTAATTGATTTGTTAACCCCCCATTAATTCATAATTACCCAATTATTCACATAATTAGGAATTATCTCAAATTACTTAAAATACTACTCGCTTTTAACACACTTTGTACACCTTACTATTTTGGTCATGTGGTACCTTTTATGACACTAGTCCATAAATACCGGGTATTATAGCTCGGACCGTATTTTATCTCAAAATGCCAAACCTCGACGAAACTCATTATCTTTGATTCGCTTACCCTCTCACCTTCACGAATTTACTTATCACTTGTTTGAAATAGCATAGTGCTTATAGTCTCAAAATAATCTCATTCCCGAACTTACGTCAATTAACTTATGACGAAACTTTAAGTACGAAAATGTGGGATGTAACATCTCATTTTCGAGCTTTCATCATTTATTTATGCCGTACTTTCACATACGAAACCATGTGTGTAACAACATTCTCCCCTTTGGAACGTTCGTCCTTGAATGTTGGTTTATGCACTTATCATTATCATAACCTATGGTTCCTGGGAATACTTTAGTACTCTCCTTTCCATCTAGGAAACTGCTCTGTGAATAAAACCAAAGGCCAGGGCATTCCCCCCTTTAGGCCTCTTTCTCACACCATGACTTGTGGTCAGAATCCTTCCAATCTCATAATTGTTTCTACCTTCTATCATGCAGCCTATACGACTCTAACCTTGTAAGTGCGCCTATGCGACTCTTCTTTCCTTTTTCCTCAAATTTTTTTTGCCTCACTTTGTAAACATATACAGAATTATGACAAACTGTCCCTCTTGGCATCTATGGCTTTACTTCATCTATGTAGGTCATACTATACCATAACTCTTACTTCGGTTTATTGTTACTGAAGTCTACTATCGAACTCCAGATTACTCTCGTTGCTTATCTCATATGTATAAATCTCAGTCTCTTAATGCTTCCTCATTACTGTTCATCTTAAGGATGACGACCTAATTTTTTCTCATGATTTGTAACTTTTATTCATCCATTGTTGATTCAGCTCAATATTGATCTATAATCTACCACTAATAACTTGACCTTTTATGTAGCACTGCCTCTAGGTCTCACGTCTCATTGGGGAACATCGAAAATGATTTAGACTGGTTCACCTAGGGACGATACTATACTTCCATAACCGTATTTCATAGCATCCAAATGTGATTCTCTAACGTGGGTATTTTAATATTGTACAATTCTTGAAATCCCCCCTTTCTAAAAATCATGACTCAATCGAAGGCCCAAACGTCATCCTTTATCTATCACAATTACACCCTTATTCTATTACTAGGGAATCATTTTATCTCTTCTAAATGCTATTAGTCTTAGACTCCTTTGAGTTCATTCAGGCTATACTGAACTTTTTATAACTTAGAGAAACCATCAGCTCTTTTATTTTCCTGGGCTTAATCCTGAAGACTTATCCATTTTCGTCACCTTCTCATTCGCCCTTCCTTATCCTTACTCTTGTTTTCCTAAAACCTTGTCGCTTTACCATACTTTAGCTCATGACCTACACATAGCTATTTATATTATTCACAACCTTCCTTCAACTTGCTTGCACCATAGATTTCCTTATGTTATTCTGGAACATCAAGCGAGACATCACATCGTCTCCAACTCTTCTTTGCTCTCATGACTAGATCTCTCGATACCTAAAAGTCATAGGCTAGAATATATTCCACTAATGACACCGCTATCATTCCTGGATACTGAATCCCAGTGTTTCTACCTCTATCTGAAGTATAGGTTATTCACAACTTTCTGCATTTGAGTATCTCGTACGTTGTTCACCTTTACCTTACTTACCTTAAAATCTCGCATCACATCTTCTATCTCTTTCATGACCTCCCTTCCACACAGGTATATTTCACATCCACAACTTGAAGCTCTATTATAGTACTTGCACCTCTGGTGTATACATAATCCGGTGGGAGCTTCATACTGACTTCTTATGAGGCTGGTACTTTACTAACTGGCTCTACCGCATGGCCGTTATAGAATATGGTTGTTGTACTACCTCTCTTGTACCTCTGCCATTAAGAGTGATTCTGTTATGTTCTCAATCACGATTCCTATAATTTTACAGGTCCAATAATCAGACTCCTGATTTACTTAGTTGATTAAACTCTTTAGTTTCCTCTTCCTTCTGATTTGCCTTCATATAAGCTTAAGCTATCTTCCGATTTGCGGCTCCTAGTATTTAGGTACTACTTTAGCCTTTCATGGGCGCTATGGAATATCCATGATACAATCTTCTAACAATTCAATCCTTTGTCTATGACCCGGACTCAATTTTTTCTTTTAACTTATACCAGAGTCTTCTATGGATGTTGAATGTCAATATATATTCTGCATGGATAATACTCTGAAATCTTAACTGTGTTCACAATGTAACTAACTCTAGATCATTGATCGAATAATTCCTTTCGTTCCATCTCAGCTTTCTTTAAACGTAGGTATTTACTTTTCCTGGTCTTTATGCACCCTTGTTGTGTGCATACTTAGCTTATCTTAGTTCCTACGCATGCCAGAATTTTTGGTGCGACTCATATGGTCTCGAATATTACTTTCTATTTTTCTCCCTGTTCATTAGCCACAGTAGGTGCCACTTTCTTTTGGAGTGCATACAACTTTGAAGGGAAATTGTTTTTACACGACCATTTCTTCTTCAAGTTACCATGTTTAGGTTGAAGCTTTCTTCCTTATTTCCTCGACTAGTCTTTCATTGTAGTACCTAGGGAGGAGCCTCTGACTCTTGCAAGGATGCAAGCTTATTACATTGTTTACCCGACGGAATTTTTGATGTTCTTTCTTACTTGTAATTATCCTTACTTATCTACATCCATGCCCTTGTGCTCGTAGGGTTGCTTCTAAACTTAAATTTTTCCTGTTTCACAGTGGCAGTCTCTTTTATTTCCGTAACACTTATACTACACCTTTTAACTACCCAACTCCTATCTGAATATTTCTCATGGATCACGATGTCATAACTGCGAGGCTGAATTCCCCATGTTGGGGTTCACTACATTTATCTTGCATGATTTGTTGATTTATCTATAACCTCTTGTCTATCCATAAATAGGCTCTTCCTGAACCAACTACTAACTATTAGTTGGCCCATTCTCATATCAATATCCCGCATAATTTTTTTTGAGTTATTTTCTTTGTCTTAACTTACGTCTCGCACTGGCTCCTTATTTATCAATAACATCCCGGACAGGAACCTTTACTTCCTTTCCTTGACGTCGTGCTTGCATAATATTCTGGTATCATAGCATATCTGTAGGATTCGGATAAGTGCAATCTCATTCCTTCCTTATTTTTTTATTGCATTCTTTCTTTACCATTCCATAGTTACTAGAACCACTTAATTCTGACTTAGTGACACATCACTCCATATTTCCCTTTTTTGGGGAGTACTATAATTTAGTGCTGCGATGATCTACGTATAGATGTTTTACCTCTTCATCTTTGATGTCTTTCCACATTATCGATGACCCTTACTCGCCTTGCAGTAATCCTTCTGTACCAAGGATAATAAATTTCCTTATTCACGAGGGTGACACTTAGCGTAGCTGGCGCACATAGTCCCTTAAGCTTAAGTTTGCTCATATTGCTTGCTTCAGGGAAGCGTCCTCTTGAATGACATTTAATGGTTATTCTTCTGTCGTCCATTCTATTATTGCCGGAACGCAATCTCTGAAATTCTCATGCTGCTGACTATTATCAAATCACTTAATCCCTAATTCATGTTTAGTTTACCTTGTTCACTAGCCCATACTGATTTCTATTGCTTTGGGGTCTAACTTTTCTTTTTGATAATAACTTTAGAGTCACAAAATTATTTACCGAAATGAGGATATGACTTTATGGCCTATACACTTTTGTTGTCTCAAGACCTGTCACCTCTCATCTTTTCCTTGCCTTGACTATATACAATGTAATACTGTCATGTGTTTTATCTACCGATGTCATCCATGTATCACATCTTACTCACAATGCTTTATTAACTCTCTTCTTATTTCCCTGCTAACATTTATGTTTATCGCTTTATTCTAAAAACTTCAACATGACATTCTTTTTCTTTTGGCATCCCTTGCTCCATCTATTGGCTCTTCGGGTTGCCTAACATTCTCTCCCTACTAGGGACGAGATCCATACTAAGGTAATATTTATCCCTTCCAGGATTCCAGTGAAATTTTTTTTAACATTCTAGTATTCATATCTAGCTATACTATTCTAGAGCGCACCATATAGTTTCTCACAAGGAGATCTATTAGCGCATTTGCAATGTCCTTTGGAAATGTTAACTAATGCAAACAACCCATCCACCATTTTGGGTCACTCTAACCCCAGCCGGATCTTGATATTTGTCCTTCTCTTAGCTATTTCTGTTAGCCCCCATAGGGCATAACTAAGGTGTGTGTGGCCAATTGTACATACCTCTGTTATAGTTGAAGGTAACTCAAAATTCTTATATCTCTCTTCCTGAATGGTAAATAGTGATCATCTTCACTAACTGGGTGCCTCGTACCCTTCTTCACCTTGCTTCTTTTTACTTGTTGAAACTTGTATCTTCCTTCTAAACCTCTCATTGATTTCACCATATGGGTGGATAGATATTCATTCCTTAAGGCTCCTTATCGAGAAGCTTACACACATGTTCTGCTGAAAACTTCACATTTAATCATCATAAGCATAATGAAAAATTGAGTTCCGCTGACTCAACTCTTCCACAACCACATTCAATCCCTTACCAACCGTCTTTCTAGATGTAGCCATCATCGTATTATGAATAATATATAGTTTAGTAAATCGAGTTCTTACAACTAAGCTCTACCACACGATCTAGAGTAAGAAGAAAGAGTGACAGTCCTAAATGCCCTGTAGCATCCTGCTTATAAGTGTGATGCACAACACACCCATAAATAAGACTCTACTAGACATGGATTGTAGACTCCCTTGGACATAACTGCTCTGATACCACTTTTGTCACGACCCAAACCGACACCCGGTGCCTTACTCAACCGAGTACCAACGTAATGTATCTTTCTTATTACATCATCATGGGTAAGTGGGCCAGAAGGGCCGTATGAGGCAACAAGAATAAAATATGAGAAAACACTCGACATAAAATGACTCAACCTGATATAGAAACTTATACAGGTGACATACGGGCCTATAAGGCCAACATGATCATTTGTAAACTCAAAATATAGGCCGACAAGGCCATACAAGTATCTGTATATATGACATCTATCTACAAGCCTCTAAGAATACATAAGTAACATAAAGGTATGATATGAATCAATACATGTCCTAATTATACTGGCCAAATAAGAAACTCTGAAGCAAAATGGAGTGCACCAACACCTTCCGCTGAGCTGATAGCCTACTTGAAGGACTCTCAACCTATCTATCGGGACTTGTGGGCATGAAACGCAGCGTCCCCAAGAAAAAGAGACATCATTACAAATAACGTACCAAGTATGTAAGGAATAAAAATCAGTAAATAATAGACATAAAAGAAACATGGAGTAAAAGACTCGACATGTAAGTCTGAATAACTTTGTGAATCATTAATATGTATAATTCCATGCATATGCATATAAATATCATGTCGTGCATAAGTACATGTATTCATAACATTATCAAGCCTCTAAGGGCATCGCGGATATATCACCTCGACCACTGTGGGGAAAAATCATCAACGTATACCAGCTGATCAGGTGGTGGTGCGTATATAACGTCGTAATCATTTCCCATATCCCATATACATATAATATACATATATATATATATATATATATATATATATATATATATATATATATATATATATAT
>ML416691.1:9370-60619 GCA_005239525.1 Nicotiana knightiana | reverse complement strand
GGGGCTGGGGGGGGGGGGGTGAAATTGGGCTGGTATTAAAAGGGGTTTGGGGGTAGGTTCGAAAAAATAAAAGGAATAAAAGGGCTATTTTTTAAATACTCAATTAATTGGTAGAAAATAATTTATAAAATAATTAACAAATAATAACAAATATTTTTCATGCATAGAAATGTTTTACAATAATTACTCAATATTTTAAAAATGCAACAATCTATTTCATGGTAAAATAATGTAATAATTCATGCATGGGCTATAATTGCAAATTTATTGTAATTATAATCCAAGAAATGTAAATGTGGTGGGCTATAATTGCAAAGTTATTGTAATTATAATCCAAGAAATGTAAATGTGGCTATTTGTGAAATAATTTAAGCTTAATATAAATATAAATAGCAATATTAAACCATGAAATTGTTATAAAGTCCTCTGTGATGCAAATTTGTAATTATAAATAAAATACTGGGATAAATTAATTAAAAATCCCTAAAAATGTAAAAATTATGAAAAAATATCAATTGATGCTAATGCATAGTTTTGAAGGTATATATGTGTTTGAAACAATATTATAGGAAAAAATTGAGTATCAACATTGTTTTGATTATTAGAATTTCTGTTTTTTCATATATCCCATTGGGAACATGGAAAGAAAGAGTTCCACTTAATAAACTTGTTTCTTATTGAGCAATCAAAGTTTTTTATTTGGATAAGCCAGTGATCATCCGTAGGATCTTAAAAATTTGATCAACTCATACTATCCCAAAGAGGTTTGGTTATTTTACAGTCAAAGAAGATGAGTGATTCTTCTTCTTTTGAATCACAAATGGGACATATGGGATCTATATTGATTCCTATGCGAGCTAGGTATTTTTTACAAGAGAGTTTGTTATGAAGGCATTGCCATAAGAAATTTTTTATCTTGTTTGGACAAGACCAAACCCATCCAATTGATTACTCAAATGAGGTTCAATTAGGCTATAACAAGTTTTAGTAGTGAAAATCCCTTTAGATGATAGAGACCATATAGGAATATCTTTTGTTGGTCCCTCGGATCGAATTTTAACCTTAAGAATATTTCTTTTGATATTTGTAGGGATAACCATCGATAGTTTAGTAAGATCCCATTTGTGATCAATGTAAATGTCTCTAATTTTGAGGGAGTAATCTCTAGGCATGAGGGGGCCTTCGATTGAATTTATGAGATTTTTCTTATTGAGGATCCAACTTGTGTCCCATATGTTCAAGTTTGAATTATAGAGAGGTGACCATGTAATCCTTTTTGCACATAATTTCCACCCCTTAATAATTCCCTTCCAAATAAAGGATTGGTTTAACTTGGAACATCCCCCCCCCCCCCACCATATTTAGTAATAATAAGTCTTGCCCAAGGAATTGTGACTTGTGTAAGTAATATCTATACTAGACTAGCCAAGTTGAGCATATTTTTAGCATTGGCATTAAGGATGCCTAGACCTCCAGTGGATTTTGGTTGACAGCCATTTGACCATTTTACAAGATGAATTTGTACTTATTTTTCAGTCGTACCCCATAGAAAATCCCTCTTGATTTTATCAATATTTTTAAGGGTCTTTTTTGGCTGTAGGGTGTATTCCATGTAATAGTTTGGTACGTAGTTTAGGCACGATTAGGCTAGAGTAGTTCTCCCAGCTATATTAATAAATCTCATCTTCGAGAAGGCAAGTCTTGTTCTCATTTTGTCAATTATGAATTGATAATCCGCCGGCTTTGGATTTTTACTTAATATTGGAAAGCCTAAGTAGGTACAAAATGTCTCACTTTTATTTATTCCTAACATGTTGGTAATGTTTTTCATAGTGTTAGGAGAGCAGTTTTTTGGGAAGAGAATTTTTGACTTGGTATTATTTATGCTTTGGCCTGATAGTGAACAAAAATAATCAAGGCCTACTTTAATGGTTTGACATGATTTGTCATTTGCATTTGCCATTAGTATCAAGTCACCAGCAAAAAATAAATGAGAGAAACTAGGATTTTCCCCCTTAGGGATAGGATCCCCATTACAATTATCAACTTAGTTTTCAATATACCTAGATAGTATTTCTAAACATAGGATAAATATGTAGGGTGATATAGGATCACCTTGTCTTATCTCCCTGCTAGGTTCGAAAATTTTTGTGATAGAACCATTAACAAGGACTGCAATTGAGCTAGATGAAATACAACTAAGGAGGAGCTTTGAGAATTTTGGAGGAGAGTTGAAGTATCTAAGGGTACAGTAGACAAAGGACCATTCTATACGGTCGAATGCCTTTTCCAAATCAATTTTAAGATCATATGGCCTTGCTTGCCCTTAATTATTTTTAGGTAAGAAATTAATTCTTGAATGATGATTGCATTATCCGAGGCTCTTCTATTCTTCATGAAACTAGCTTGGAAAGGACTTATAATTTTGTCTAAGAAAGGTTTGAGTCGATTTGCAAGAATTTTGGTAATTATCTTGTAAATAGTGTTACAAAGTCCAATAGGTCTAAAATTCTTAATATTGTTTGCATTCGGCATTTTGGGGATCAGGCAGAGATAAGTTTTATTTAATTTCCTAGGAATTTCTTGCCTTATGAAAATATCATCACAAAGACTCATAACTGATTGTCCAATGATGTTCCAGTATTTCTGATAAAAGAAAGGGTGAAGTCCATCCGGCCCCGGGGCTTTGAAAGAAAAAATAGCCTTTTTGATCTCACTGTCTGGAAGTGGGTTGTCTAGTGAATTAAGCTCTATTCTATGATGACTAGAATGATTTACCTCTATTTTATTCAAATGTGTGCATGAATGAGAAGTGGTAAAAATATCACTAAAGTAGTTTAAAACGTGGGACATGATAAAATGATGATCACTGATCCAATTTTCATCCTCATCCTTAAAGTAAGTAATTTTGTTTTTTCTTCTTCTATTAGAGGCAGATATGTAAAAGAATTTCGTATTTGCATCCCTTTCATTTAACCACAGTATTCTAGATCTCAATTTCCAGTAATCCTCTTCAATCTTAAGAATGTCATTATAGTCTTTTTTAAGATTACATTCTAGGGTTTGGAGGAAAGTGCTATGAGTATAGTTCCAAGAGTTTTGAATGCCCTAGAGTCTTGCTATTATTTTCCTTTTCCCCCCTTATATCTCCAAAAGTCTTATCTTTCAAAGGCTTAATACTATCTATAAAGTTTTTACCGGCACAAATATAGTCAACACCATGCCAATTTTTTTTAACAAGCTTGGAAATCCGGGTTTCTACACCAATAAGTCTCTAAGCAGAAGGGTTGAGTATTCCCTTGTCTATTTCTAGGAATTAGCTCCACTAAAATTGGATTATGGTCGAAGTGGGTTTTGGGCAAATGAATTATAGAGTAGTTTGGAAATAGATCGCACCATTCTTCATTTCCTAATACTTTGTCCAATCTTTCCATTATTAGACCTTTGTTTCTATACCTATGGTTTGACCAAGTGTATTACACCCTTTGTATCCCAAATCCATAAGGTTACACTTGCACATTTTTGATAGCAGGTAATCTGCCCTATTGTCATTTATAGGTCTTCCCCCAAAATTTTCATTTGAGCCTAATATATCGTTAAAATCACCTCCTATCATCCAAGGGCCTTTATAACTATTAGAAATGTTTTCTAAATTATCCCACATAATATTTCTATAGTGGTAATTAGTGCTAGCATAAATAGAAGAAAATAACCAAGTTTTGCATATGGGCAGTACCTCAATTGTAGCATGAATCTCTTGGTTCCTACGGATGAAGTTATGGACAATGACCACCTCACGGTTCCACATAACTACCATGACACCTGACTGGCCTTCTATTGGTACTTCTATCAGTTCTGAGAATCCAAAATCATCAAGTATTTGTTCATGGTTTATCATTCTAGTTTCTAGCAAGGTTACCATGCAAGGCCTGCGAGTATCTATCATTTCTCTAAGGTTTCTTCTGAAATTATCATTGTTCCCCCCTCTTACATTCCAGATGATGAAATTAGTTGGAAGATTCATTGATTGATTTTGATTCACATTCACAGGTTCCCCATTCTCCCTCACCCTTCTCAGAAAGACAGGGTTCCTTCGTAGAGATGGCACTAGGATCATAGCTCTGTTGCCCACTGTTGGGTCCTGGGGTGGCCTGATAACCATCGAGAACTTGTAAAGTGCTAGGGTACAATTGAGCACATGCCTCTTCTCTTGCATCTCCGTGAAGAGATACACTTTTACCCCCCTCTAGGTTTGAGAATTCTAGGACTTGCTCTGAGCCTAGGTTGACATGTTCTTCTATCTCCTCCTCCCTTACTGCCTCTGCCTGACCTTGTTCTTGCCGCATGGGGGTATGGTGGTGGTGCATGTGGGTTCACTTGGTTGATTGGTTGTTCCTGAGTCTGTTGGGTGGTCTCCCAAGGCATGAAGATGGGATTCAGATGAGTTAGCATTTCTGATGGGAAGAAGGGGATTTCTGGGAGGGTGTTCTGTGGTTGTATTGAGTTGAAATGTGGTGGCATGTTCCACTGATTTATCATTGCATGCACTAGATTTGGGTTCAATGATGGTGCTAGTGGGTGAAGGATGTTGTTGAATCAAACTTGATTCAAGTAATTTCTCATTGCAAGTCTCATCCCCTCTGTTATTAGTTGTGCTAGGTAATGAGTATTTTGAAGGATTACTATCGACTCCTGACCATTGACTTGGATGATGAAGGAGACAACATGTCCCATTAGACCCATTTCTATCCACGAGAGAGGTTGATAGTCTTGGTCCTGAGGGGGTTGGACATAAATGATTTGAGGGTTCACTGGTTATGGAGGGGATGGAGGTAGGTTTTCCATTGATTGATTTCTGTGTTGTCTTAGTATTTGAATTAGTCTGTGTCTCCTTCTTAGGGAAGATGGGATTCTTGGCATTTTGAATAGACTGTTGGGTATTTAATGGGTTAAAGGCAGGCGTGTGATTAGGGTTATCAGTGGAGAGGATAGGATTGGTGGTTCTGGTAATGATTGGAACTTTTTCTTGCATGCCCTATGAGTGGCCAACGTTTAAATTTATAGGGAAATAGTCCATGGATATAGTATCCATTCCGTGCTCAATGGAAGAAGTCATTTGTTTATTTTTGGGCTCTTTAAGAGCCATTTGGACAGCATGCTTTGGGAGATAATATCCTCATATCTTTGGGATAGATCTTTACTTATAGAATGGATTATAGGGGGGGGGGGGGTTAGTAGTACGCTTTTTTGTTAATTGGATGAACTGCCGGGTAGAGTTAGTAGTATTGAAAGAGTTAGTACCATTATTAGTAGTATCTAATTGCATGGCACAGTTATCATTAGTAGTGACAGTAGACACGTAGGAGTCTACTAATATCATGTCATTTTTTGGGGAGTCCAGGTTTCTAGTTGCATGGGAATTTTTTGAAGAATTTTTATTTTCATTTTTGTTGATTTTGTTCAAAACCATTTGCTCATGATCTAAGAGGGAGAAGTTGTTTTGGACTGGTAAGGTGGTATTGTCTATACTCATCCTAGTCGGAAATTTCCTACCATTGTTAACTGAATTTTGAGCAGATTCTTTCGATTTGTATTGTAGAATTTGAGTATCAATGTACTTACCCGTATTGGCATTGAATAATTTTACTGAGATACCTGAATCATCGAGCTTATCCCTTGGATTGATATTATTTGTTGAACTGCTTTTTGAAATCTGCCTCTTTCCTTTGTTGAAAGAAATGATTTTCCATTCTTCTTCTTGATTTTCCTCATTTGAACTTGGTTTATCATCGCTTGAGTAGGGGCTTGTTTTGGTATCCTTTTGGATGTAATTACATTGAGAAAAAATGTGTGTCTTCCACAATTTTTGCAGAGAAGATTTTTCCCTTCATAGTGTATATATTTTTTGTGTTAACCAATATAGATGAAAGGTTGTACTGAAAATTCCAAAGGAAGTTCCACACAAAGTCCGGCATAGCAACCCCTCATTGTTGTTGATGTGCAAACATCAATTTTCAGTAAATGTCCAATGAAGTTGCCAATTTTTTCCAAAATTTTTCCATCATCAAACTCTGTTGGTAGTTGTGGTAGCCTAATCCATATTGTGAGGTTGTCAATTTTTCTTTTGTAGCTACAAAATTTGGTTTTCATTTGGCCACCGAAAGGTAATGGCCATTTATGAACCACGGGCCTTGATGAAGAGCTTTCTCCATGTTTTTCTTTTTTTTTTGAATTTGATTATGAAGTAATCTTCTCCTAAATTAATTAACGAAAAATCTTCCGTTGATCGCCATAGCTCTTGAATTTTTTTCTTTAAGTATTGATGTAGCGTACGTTTTCAAAAGAGTTTGACAATGATTGAGCACTTCCATGGTTCATAATTTTTTTGTTTATCCTCCTCTGTAAGTGTGATCAATCTAATGCCTCGTGTGGAAGAGTTCATTAATTTTTCCAGTGGTTCTTCTTCCTCTGAGACAATTTCTGACAGTTCAATGTTGGATTGGCTCACGTTTGGTGCAAAGTTCATAGGGTGTGAGGATATTAGCATATCCCAAAATGACGCTTTATTTTCTCCACCCCACTATCTTGGTGTTGGTTGGATAATATCAAGTGATTTAGATGGTATTGAATGTGAAGATTTGTAGGGTTGAGGGTTCATTCTAGGGATTCTTCTTAAGGCTACTAGAAAGAATATGAAATGGAGTCATTTGCTTGTTTTCGTAATTTTCAAGATTTTTAAATAAATAAATAAAAATTATTAGAAGTTTTTTACTTGAACTATGTATGAAATCTCAATATTTAAAACTTTAAATTCATTAAAGTTTTATCTTATTGAATTATTTCTTTTAAGTATGATATAACTATAAAGTTCGTGACATATATCAATATTAATAGTAAGATTTGTCTTACGGCAAAATCATCCAAATGATAAAATAAAACTTATATCAATAATATTGTTCGTTAATTAAGTGAATAATATGTAATCAGCAAACTCAAGTACTGTATCACTAAAATTCTATTAACGGATGACTTTTAGTTACCTAATTTAATTCTGCTTTATAACTAAAAGAATATCTTAAAGTATATATGCAGATAAGATAATTAATGTTAATGTTATTGTAATGATTATATGAATGCATATTAAATATACTTGAATTGTAAAATAATAATAATAATAATAAAAATTAATTTTCTACCTTAATTTTCTATGACAATATTTTTTTCTTTATAAAAGAAATCATAGTTGTATTTAAATATTAACCATCCAATTAAATTCTTTGTATGATAACTAAATGTAGAAATATATAAATCTTTGTGTTTTTCGTATTTTCAATTTGAGTAAGATGAAATTCATATGCATGATAACTAAATGTAGAAATATATAATATCTTTTTCTTTTTCGTATTTTTCAATTTGAGTAAGATGAAGTTCATATAATATCTTTTTGTTTTTCGTATTTTTCAATTTGAGTAAGATGAAATTCATATTAGGTACTTGAGCAAATATAATTAATTTTTAAGACCATTTAGGATATATTATTGTTACACGATATTTGAGTAAAAATCAACATAACTTCTACTGTATATATCGAAGTTTTGACAAGGCATTAAGAATGGCGTAATTTTTATTTATTTATTAAGTTAGCTAAATGAGATTAATATTCATTATTTCAAGAGCTTGTGATTTATTAAAATTTTATTTTATAACTCAATCACATAAATTAATATTATTTACGTAATTTATTTTTAATTTTTATACTCATCAGTATGATACACGCGCAAAGCGCGTACCCTAATACTAGTACTATATTAAAAGCACAAAGGCCCTTAACGGAATGTCGTTTGCCTTTTTTACCTTTTTAAAATAGAATTCATATTGGACAAAATAATCATTTGATTATTTTTCTAATATTTAAACAAGTAATTATTATTTTTTAATATTTAGGAATAATCAATTAATTATTTTTCTAATATTTAAGACTTTGATTTAAAATTATATTATTTAATTCGAGTGCTTTTAATTAGGTACTTTCAGTTAACATTAGGAAAGTTTTGACCACGATGTGCTCCTTCTAGTTTAGGAGGGTTTCTTTTTTGTTAATAAAATATTCACTTTCAACTCCACTTGAATTGTCACGACCCAGAATTTCCACATTCGGGATCAATGTGGCGCCTAACATTACACTTGCTAGGCAAGCCAACGTTAGAGGTTATTTAGCCAATTCTTTACCTTTAGGTGATTACCAGTAAACAAGCTATAAATAAATCAAAATAAACGTGATATTTTATAAATAACAACTTTAATTACATATTATTACCACCCAGAATCTGGAGTCACAATTCACGAACAATACTAAGATTTTACTATAAGTATTTGTCCGAAGGAAAATACAACTGTTTGTGAAACAAGGAAAAACAGTAAGTATGGGGGTACAGAAAGGGACGCCAGGGCCTGCGGACGCCAACAGGACTACCTTGGGTCTCCTAGCCGTGAAGTCTACAGCCAACCTCTCGATCAGCCACAACCTGCTCCAAAATCTGCGCAGGAAGTGCAGAGTGTAGTATTAGTACAAACGGCCCCATGTATTGGTAAGTGCCGAACCTAACCTAGACGAAGGAGTGACGAGGCTACGGCGGGACACACAATATAATTTGCATACAGTAAGTAACAAAAACAGAAAAGAAGACAGAATAAAGTAGAGCAATATCTTGCAAGAAGTAAGTACAGTACCCAATGTATTATATCAGTATCCAACTATAACCAATCCTTAAGTGCAATTCAAAACTACCTTATGACTAGCACAATAAGAAAAAAGCATAAACATATAGGTTGTTGCAGCGCGCAACCTGATCCCACCGTATATATCATAATCCTCCCTTATTTCTTCTTAAAAACATAAACAATAGAATATAAGTAAAAGTGTTGCGGCGTGCAACCCGATCCCACCATATCACTATAATCACAATCACAATTCACCCTTATTTCACCACAATCTACCTTTATTACACCTGTTGCGGCGTGCAACCCGATCGTACGGTATAATAATATTCACCCTTATTCCTCCTCAATATATGACCCTTATTCCTCCTGTTGCGGACGCAACCCGATCCCACCATATCAATATCAATTATTCAGTAAGCACAGAAAATTTCACAAGTTAACACAAAACCCTTCCCGATACTTGAACTTCAAACAAAACAAACGGGAAGCTTATACTCTATAAAACCTTACATAAGTAATACTACTCAGCGAGACCAATCCAGAATATATCATTAAAATCACCAATGAAACAACTTAATAATGAAAAAGGGGACAATAAAGCTACGGGATAACTAATACCTTCAACAAGGATAAACAAGTCTAACAAGTAACAATTAGGCATGGAAATACAAGTAAAGCATATAACAGTTAAGGCAGGGAAGAAAATAATATAAGAGGAATGGAAAAGAAACAGGCAAGACAGATAAATTTTTGGCATATAAGTACTTGTCACCTCACATAAACGCCGCTCACATGATTTTTCACATAGCAATTAAGGCAAGGGTTCCTAATCCCTCAAGTCAAAGTTAGGTACAACACTTACCTCGCTCCACAAGCCTCTCAATGCTCAATTACCGCTTTTCCTCTAGAATCTACCTCCGAACCACTCGTATCTAGCCACAACTTACTTAATAACATCAAATATTGCTAAAGGAATCAATTACAATACATGAATTTAGATTTCCCAAACCTTTCCTCAAAAAGTCAAAAATCGATCCCGGGCCCGCTTGGTCAAAACTCGAGGTTTGGACCAAAACCCATTCACTCATTCACCCCTGATCCCGATGATGTAATTAGTTTTGAAATCTGACCTCAAATTGAGGTCTAAATCCCATTTTTCCAAAAATCCCTAATTCTATCCAAACCCCTAATTACCATGAAAATCCTAGATTTTAGGTTGGAAATTCATGAAATGTGATGGAAAATTGAAAGAAAGTGGGTTAGGATAACTTACCAAAGTTTTTGGGGAAGAATTGGTCTCGGAGAAATCACCTCTAGGGTTCTAGGATTTGAAAAGTTGAGAAATGGACCAAAATCCCGTCCAAAAATCATTTTGATCAGTTGCAAGTGTCGTATTTGCGACCTGGGGTTCCCAAATGCGAGCCCCACAAATGCAAAAAACCTATCGCAAATGTGAAGGTCTCCCATTCATTCTATCTTCGCAAATGCGAAGAAATTCTCTCAAATGCGAGCATGATCATTTTCGCAAAAGCGACCATTTGATTGCAAATGCGATCACTGCCTCCCCCTTCCCTGTTCGCAAATGCAAAGAGATTGATCGCAAATGCGAAGACTATGAGGCCATATATTCTTCGCAATTGCGGAACTTGCAGGGTTCGCAATTGCGATGCCTGATCTCGCAAATGCGAGATCAGAGGCCTACACCAGATAAGTTACACCAACAATTGTTCTAAGTCCCAATTTCACTCCGTAGCCTATCCGAAACTCACCTGAGCCATCGGGGCTCCAAACCAAAAGTGCACACAAGTCTAAAAACATCATATGAACTTGCTCGCGTGATCAAATCGCCAAAATAACACATAGAACTACGAATTTAAACCCAAATCACATGAAATTTTCAAGAACAATTTGAAATTTCTATTTTCACAAACGGACGTCCGAATCACGTCAAATCAATTCCGTTTTGCACCAAATTTCATAGATAAGTCATAATCATGGTATTGGACCTATAGAGGGTTCCATAACCAAAATACGAACCTGTTATATAAAAAATCAAACTTTGGTCAACCACTCCAATTTCATTAAGCTTAATTTTTAAATTTCGACATAGTCCGTATCTCGGGCTAGGGACTTTCGATCTCGATTCCGGGCATAGGCCCAAGTTCAAAATCACGATACGGATCCACCGGACCGTTAAAATACGAATCCGGGTCCTTTTACCAAAAATGTTGACCGAAATCAACTCAAATGAAGTTTTTAGGTAAAATTTCTTATTTTTACCAGTTTTTAACATCAAAGCTTTCCGGAAAGATGCCCGGATTGCACACATAGATTGAGAAAGGCCAAAACATGACTTCTAAAAGTTTCGGTTCACAAAATTAGGTTTAAATTATAAGATTACCTTTCGGGTCATTACATGAATTGAGGAATTAGGACTATTAAATTTCAACAGAAGGAAAGTTTCAATCGCTTAACTCCTTATAGGTTTAGGAGGTTTTTTTTTTTTTTTGTTAATAACATTTTGTCAAACTTCCGACTCCATTTAGATTTAGGAGTACTATTAACTCCTTTATTATTTTGAGCCGTGAGTACTATTTTTTATTCTATGAACATTAATATTAATCCTTTTGTTTATTAACATTGGACTAATGCCTTTTGAGTTGTTTTATTCTAGTCCTTCTAATGCAAACATCATATAATTATGCGAAACTAACAAGCTTTTGGGCCGTTCAATATCGTAAAAATTGCGCGGGGCATCTTATTTGGTCGCCCCCATTTAACCTATACCCGTTTTTTTAAAAGCTTTTAACTTGTACCCACTTTTTAAATAACTTGAGCTCTCTTTCCCTCGCTGAGCTGAAGTTCACCAGTTAAGCTGAAGTTCGCCCGTTATAAAGACAAAACTTCAGCATACGGGGCTGAAGTTCCCCGGTTACAAAGACAAAACTTTAGCTCTAGAGTTGAAGTTTCCCAGTTACAAACTTCAGCTTTAGAGCTGAAGTTCCCAAGTTATAAAGACAATTACAAAGACAAAACTTCAGCTCTAGAGAACTTCAGCTCTAGAGCTGAAGTTTTGTCTTTGTAAACTGGGGAACTTCAGCCTAGTATGCTGAAGTTTTTGTCCTTATAACTGGGGAACTTCAGCCCCGTATGCTGAAGTTTTTGTCTTTATAACTGGGGAACTTCAGCCCCGTATGCTGAAGTTTTTGTTTTATAACTGGAGAACATCGGCCCCGTATGCTGAAGTTCTCCAGTTACAAGACAACAACTTCAGCTCTAGATCTGAAGTTTGCAAGCTACTTCAGGCCCGTCTACTAGAATGCTGAAGTTTTGCGTAATTGTCTTTGCTACTTCAGGCCTACATGCTGAAGTTATGCGCAAAAATGGGTACGGATGCAATTTTTTTACAAAATAGGTATAAATTAAAACGTGGCACAAAAAGTAGGTACGGATGCAAAAGCCCCTTCAATATCGAGCATCAAAGAAATCAATTAAAATTATCACGTTTGATGCCAACTAAAATTTTGTTTCTTATTTACCTTTTTTGAATTATTAGAAATTCCTAATATTTTCGAGTTTAGAACTAGATATGACTTTTACGTCATGTATATATTTTCACTAATATTTAGAACTTTGAAATGGATTAAAATTTTGTTTATTACCTTGATTTTATAGCTCTAACATAATTTTTAATATATTATTTATGTGATTATTTTTTTAAAACTTACTCATCGAGATGAAGTACACGCGCAACGCGTGTAATATAAGACTAGTATAACTAATATATGAGTTATACATCTTATTCACTATTATTCTTATAGGCTAAATACATATGCAGCCCCTCAAACTTACCTCACATTTTTATTTGAACACTTAAATTAAGCCTTATTCCCATTAAACACCTAATCTTTGTTGAAAATGTGCCTATTAAATACTTAATTGATAATCCTTCACAATAACAGCGTGTGTGAATCTCACGCGCTTGACATGGAAAAAAAGACAAGTCAATACGCGACACGTGTATTTTTCTTTTAGGAAAAACTTCGAATCTCTCGCCCTTCCTTTTGTTTTATTCTTGCTGGAGCCACCATCTACCTACGGTTCAGACTACCTCCGACCACCGGAACCTCGCCGGTGATCTCTTTCTCATCTCAAACTACCTGCTCCATTCCCTCACTTTAAGACAATTCAAGAATTCTCTCCACTAGAAAAGTAACTCAAACTAAGCAACCTCTTTATTTGTAGCTACTGCTATTTATGATCACAAATCAATTCGGACCACAAATCTGTCGGGATATACTATTAATCATGCAGTTTAAACATAGTATTTTATTTTATTTTTTATGCAATAATTATTTGTTTAATTTATTTAATTCAATAAAATACTATTTTAAATAGATTATTTGTTACATGTGTGTCCTTTTAGTTATGTAGTAGACAATTTAGTGTATGAAGTCTAAGCTCATGCACAGAAGATTAAATTGTTGGTTCTCATAATTAATAAACTATGTTCACAATCAAAGATATTATTGGAAAAAATATCTTGATGATTGTAGCACAAGATTATAGTATAATTTCTCTTGATTATGTGAGTAGTTTTACTCCGACTTCTTGTGCTAGTATACTAGTGTATATTGAACGGACCAAATAGAGAAGAGATATTTTTTTTTTGTACTGAATATATAAAACATTTTCTCTAATTCATTAAATGAGTTTATACTCCTAATCTTGATATAATTATTATGATCAATGTAATTTATTTATTGTTTTGATTTATCAAAAGGTACGACTCTATTCAAAGTTAGTGTATGCCTAATAGATTGGACAATAACGAATAACATTTGTGAATAATAATTAGTTGATAGAATCCATGGCTCGGTTTTGAGTTTGATGATACCCTTTTATGTAAGCTTATAAGTTTTCATGTGAAAACCCGACCGGTGGATTTTGTATCCGTCACATGAAATATTTTAAGCAGAATTGTAAAGGATTTAATTAGTTGATTAAATTAAATTTTCAGTGATTTAATTTAATTAACTGGTATTTGAGATCTTAACATGGGGAGTTAAAATAAGTGTTATTGAATTTTCGAAATTTATATTGAGGAGTTCAATTGCAGTTTTTAGTGGAATAAATTGTAATTAATTATAGTAAGAATTAATTCATGCTAATTTCGAATTAATGCTATAATTGGTAGCCTCTTATTATTTCTGTGGTCCCTGCTATACCTAGTAAAAACTTGAACAAGACTTGGGTAAAAAGTGACTTGAGAGAAAAGTTATCTTGTAGAGCTGGAGTGAGATTCTACTTGTAAAAGCATAATCCTACACGTTTTTGGTAGCACAATTTCGATCAAAAAATAACTCTACTTAAGGAAGACTAATTTCACTTAATTACTCACTTTTGAGAGTTGTATTGTTTTTGCCCACCCAAAAGCAAAATCGTCCAAGGTTTTACTAGGCATATAGCAGAAGACTGCAGCTCTGGATTCTTGCTATTTGGAAGATTTGTGCAACGATTTCAAAAGGTTAGTGCTTCTAATCTTGTGATTATAGTATTGTCTAGTTTACACGTATTTGATGCCTGAATTGTATGCTTGCTTCCGCTGCGCATGTTCTAACAATTGGTATCAGACGCCGTCTTACATCTAACTTAATAATATAATACAACATGAATAGAGTAATATTAAAACGTGTTGTTTAATGATACATGTTTGGTATGATTATTCTATGTCAAAACGTAATTTTTTTATTAGTATCTTAATTCTGAGATTATGAATTAATATACACATGCATAAACAGTGGTGTTATATTTAATGACAGTCTGTTTAATTTCGTTTTTGATGAATAGCAATTTATTTTTAATAAAAATGTGACTGTTTTTTGAATGCTATTAATTCTGTAAATATGGGTTAATACATATATGCATAAACAGTGAATTAAAATTGTTTTAGTTGCGTTTTGTCCATAATCAGAGAGAGTGTTATATTAATAAAAACTTGACCATTTTGTATGATATTAGTTCTGTAATTCTGGATTAATATACAAAATTATGAACTGTGGCGGTTTTTGAACAGTGAAAAACATAATTTTTTTTTTTAGAATTCTGTCTGAATACGTTTTTATTAAATAATAATAAAAATATTATTTGAGTTCTGAAATCATATTTTAACACACATATGTATATTATGTGATTTGAACTAGTCAAAATAATTAAAACCCTTAAAAACGCCAAAAACAGAATTCTAGTACTAGGTCATGAATTTGAATTCTGAAATTCTGTCAAACTCCAATTGACCTCAAATTTGGTCGGTTCATCGGAATCGGCCCAACGTAAAAAACACATCAGCTTTGCTGATGATGTACGTCTTTTTTTGGGCATTCGAGGTCGTTTAGATGGGTTTTTTTATTTTTTATTTTTAGCCCTTTTTTATTTTCTAGATTTATTTTTAAAAAGAATTTTTTTAAAAGAAATCAGTGATGGTAGGGTTCAATTCTCATGATTTCCAATCATGTTTTACAGTAATATAATGAATTTATATGTTGACATAGGTCTTCTTCCACATCGGATAAGTTCATTATAGCTGATTACTGTAGTTTTGCCTCTAATTATTTTGATTACTTTTATTAACTCTCCAACTGAGTTACATGTTGATTCAATGAAACTAGAGTTTATAAAAGTGATATTTACCTATCTTAAATTAACAGTTTACTCTCCATCTGAGTTGGTCCTGTTTTAATTTATGGGGTAAATATCTTACATAACTCATATATTTTGCATGAATAGTTAAGTTTCCCTAACGAATCTAACTGTTCAATGAGTATGTTATATGTGTAATGTGCTGTTTTTGAATTTAATTATTCTAAATACATAACTAATGATCTATTTAATGTGAATATCTCTCAGATTAACCATGTCTTCATTCAACCCACTTACCTCAATTCTAAACCAAAATAAATTAGAAGGACCGAATTATGTTGACTGGAAAAGAAACCTTGATATTGTCCTAACTGCTGAAGGTTACAAATGTGTAATCTCTGAGGAGTGCCCAGGAAAACCTGAAAATGCTACTGATGATCAGGTTGAGGCCTATGACAAATGGGTTAATGCTGATGAGATGGCGCGATGTTACATTCTTGCCTCTATGGTGAATATTTTGCAACAT
Organism: Nicotiana knightiana; assembly: GCA_005239525.1. NCBI lineage: Eukaryota > Viridiplantae > Streptophyta > Magnoliopsida > Solanales > Solanaceae > Nicotiana > Nicotiana knightiana. Next base: position 44,733 of record ML416691.1, on the reverse strand, counting down.
CATGTCACGACCCAAATTCCCAATCTTAGGGATCGTGATGGCGCCTAACACCACACTTGCTAGGCAAGCCAATGTTAGAATTCGAGTAGCTAATTTCCTTTGATTATTTTCTTAAGCATAAATAAATAAATTTAAAGTAAACTTAACTTAAATGATTTCCAAAGATAAAATAATAAACAATTGAATAAAAATGAACAGCGAACTAATCATATAATAGAAGAACTACCCCAGAGTTTGGTGTCACAATTCACGAACTACTAAAGAGTACTACAAATACTGGACTGAAAGAAATAGTGTAACTGTTCTGAATATACTAAAACAGTTTTATAAAAATAGGAGAAGACTCTTGGGATCTGCGAACGCCGGTAGATATACCTCGTGTCTCCGAATAAATAGATGGCTGCTTTAAAAATCTCTACTACTGACTAGTACCTGGATCTGCACAAAAGAGTGCAGAGTGTAGTATCAGTACAACCGACCCCATGTACTGAGTAAGTGCCGAGCCTAACCTCGATGAAGTGATGACGAGGCTACGGCGGGGCATTAACAACATATAACCTGTGATGATAATATATACAATAACACAATAAAATAATTCTACACGAACAAGAAAAATATAACTGAGACAATAAATATAAAGCAAGAAGAAAATCTAAACAAAAATTAAGTACTACAACAACAATGAAATAACTCAGCCGCCTTTTCCAGGCCTCACCTATAACCAACTCTCAAATAATTTCCAAGTTTCCAAACTTTAACTTTAAATAAAAGTAGTGCCAAAATATGGAAAATAGTAATATAAAATTGTAAGTTTTCAAATCTTTGTTTTTCTTTGAAAATCAGTAAAAATATAAATGTCCTCTCTTATCGCTCCTTGTGGTGTGCAACCCGCTCTCACCTGTCCACCCTTATTGCTCCTCTCTAAATATTTCACCCTTATTACTCCTGTTGCGGCGTGCAACCCGATCCCACATGTCCACATTTATCACTCCTTGTTGCGGCGTGCAATCCGCTCCCACCAGACATATCATATCAATTTTGTTTATTCATCAAAAACTTTCACAGTTTAGGCCAAACCTTTCACAACACCTTTATTTCAACAATTTCAAACAGAAAATAGTATAGCTCGTAAGCTTCAACCAATATCATTTTACAATAAAACCAACTAGAATATATGTAAACACCGTAACGCTGTCAACCCAGCTCAATCTTTATGTACTATGATAGAATCAGGAGAACAACCAACACTTTTAACACACTTGCAACAACAATTGGCAATAATCGATTGAAATCAAATAGCCACGTAAACCTCAACAGTCCTAAGACAGTTAAACTGCAATTCTCATAACTTCCTCAATATTATCAAAAAATGAAAGCAACAGGAACATAAATATATATGTGCCTCGTGGAAACAATGCAAAAATACTCAACCGTTTTGTACCACAAGGGAACCAAATAAACAACCAATACTCTTTCCAAAATAACCACAACAACATTTAACAACAACGGAATAAGGCCAAGTAATCGTAGAAAAAATAATGAACATAGAACAATTAAGCTAGGAATCAATTAACTTTGGAACGGGGAAGGGATCATGTTTAACAGACCATTTGGTGGTGCATAGATACTCGTCACCTCACCTATACACCACACACATGCATTTCACATGGAAAACAAGTGGGGACTCCTATTCCCTCAAGTCAAAGTTAGACCAAACACTTACCTCAAATTCATAAGTCACTCACTGCTCAATTATAGCTTTTCCCTTTGAATTCACCTCCAATACACTCGAATCTAACCATAATTAACTTAAAATCATTAATTAATGCTAAAGGAACTAACTTTACTGAAAATTATAATTTTTCCTAAGTTTTCTAAAAAAAAAAAAAAAAAAACCCGACTCTGGGCCCGCTTGGTCTAAACTCGGGGTTCGGACCAAATTACGTTTACTCATTAATCCACGAACTCAAATATACAATTAGTTTCGAAATCTGACCTCAATTTGAGGTAAAGATACGATTTTTACAAAATTCCCTAATTCTACCCTAACCCTCCATTTTTACCATGAAAATTCATAGTTTTTGATTTAAAAGCGATGAAAAACAATGAGTAATTGAAAGAATAAAGTTTAGAATTGATTACTTATGACTTAGGGATGATATTTGGTGAAGAAATTCGTTCCTAGGGCTATGGGTCTCAAAAATTTGAAGAAGAATAAGTCTGCCCGTTTTATATATATTTTTCTGCCAGCTATTCTGCCTCCTTTCTTGTTCCAAACGATCGTGAAACTCGATTTTTATGTCTCCAATGGATTTCTTGTGAAATTCTAGTCAAGTCAGGCTTTTGAATCACTAAATTTGACCTTATAATGAAGGAGATATGTAGGTTTTAATATTTGCAAATAGTACAGATTTTTAATACGCCATCAGTGACAATTTCGTAATTAACTTAAAAAATCTGGCAACCTTAGTAAAATGACCATAAAATCCTCATACGATGTCCAAATTCAATGATTCTTTTTGGTACGGGTCCGTAATTACGATAAGGATCTAATAATTCATTCAAAACAGAAATAGGAGCTCATTTATTCAATATTATATCATTTATGCTTGAAGAAACGACGTCGAAGCATAAGAAAGAACGAGCGCAACACAACCCAAACCTATTTGAAACTCACCCGAGCTCTCAGGGCTCTAAACCAAACATGCACGCAATTCTAAAAGCATCATACGGACTTGCTCATGAGATCAAATCATAAAAATAACAAGTAAAACTATGAATTAAACCTCAAAACTCATTATTTTTCTCAAGAACACTTAAAGTTCACTATTTATCAACCAGATGTCCGAATCACGTCAAACGAACTCCGTTTTTCACCAAATTTCATAGGCAAGGCCTAAATATCATAACAAACCTGTATCGAGCTGAGGAACCACAATACGGGACCGATACCAACGGTTTCAAACATAAATTCCTTTCTTTATTTCATTAATATTTCAGCAAAACAATTTCTTTCAAAAATTGATTTCTAAGGCGTGGGACCTCGGAATTCATTTTCGGGCATACGCTCGAGTCCCATATGTTACTGCAGATCTCCCGGGATTTTCGGAACACTGATCCAGGTCCGTTTACTCAAAATGTTGACCAAAGTCAATTTTAATAAAATTTTAACTATAGAAATTACTATTTCTCATATTTTTACATAAAAGCTTTCCGATTTCACGCTCGGACTGCGCATGCAAATTGAGGTATTTAAAATTAACCTTTTTAGGGCTATTAATCCTAGAATGGAGTGTAATTTTACAGAATGACCCCTTGGGTCATCACAATCTCCACCTCTAAAACAAACGTTCGTCCTCGAACGGATATAGAAAATTACCTGAAATGGCAAACAAGTGTAGATATCTACTCTGCACGTCCGACTCGAACTCCCAAGTAGCTGCCTCAACGGGCTGATCTCTCCACTGCACTCGAACTGAAGGATAACTCTTAGACGTTAACTGACGAACCTGCCGGTCTAAAATAGCTATCGACTCCTCCTCATAAGTCAAGTCTTTGTCCAATTGGACAGAGCTGAAGTCTAACACGTGGGATGGGTCACCATGATATTTCCGGAGCATACACACATGGAATACCGGATGAACTGAGGATAACCCTGGAGGCGACGTAAGTCTATAAGCTACCTCCCCCACTCTATCAAAAATCTCAAATGGCCCGATGTACCTAGGGCTCAACTTACCCTTCTTCCCAAATCTCATAACACCCTTCATGGGCGACGCACGAAGCAATAATCTCTCTCCAACCATGAATGCCACATCACGAACCTTACGATTGGCATAACTCTTTTTCCTAGACTGAGCTGCACGAAGTCTCTCCTGAATAATCTTGACGTTATCTAAGACCTCCTGAACTAAGTCTGTACCCAACAACCGAGCCTCTCCCGGCTCAAACCATCCAACCAGCAATCTGCACCGTCTACCATATAATGCGTCATAAGGAGCCATCTGAATGCTCAACTGATAGCTATTATTATAAGCAAACTCCGCTAACAGCAATAACTGGTCCCACGAACCTCCAAAATCAATAACACAAGCGCAGAGCATATCCTCCAATATCTGAATGTACGCTTGGACTGCCCGTCAGTCTGAGGGTGAAATGTTGTGCTCAATTCCACTCGGGTACCCAACTCACGCTGAACTGCCCTCCAAAAGTGCGAAGTAAACTACATACCCCGATCAGAAAATATAGACACGGGCACGCTGTGAAGGCAAACAATCTCTCGAATATATATCTCTGCCAACCGCTCCGAAGTATAAGTACTTGCCACCAGAATGAAATGCGCTGATTTAGTCAGCCTATCCACAATAACCCAAACTGCGTCAAATTTCCTCTCAGTCTGTGGGAGCCCAATAACGAAGTCCTTAGTGATACGCTCCCACTTCCACTCAGGAATCTCTATCTGCCATAGCAAACCACCAGGTCTCTGATGTTCATACTTTACCTGCTGACAATTTAAGAAACGAGCCACATACGCCACAATGTCCTTTTTCATCCTTCTCCACCAGTAATGCGGTCTCAAATCTTGGTACATTTTAGCTGCCCCTAGGTGAATAGAATACTTAGAATTGTGAGCCTCCTCAAGGATCAACTCACGAAGGTCATCAACATTAGGCACACATAACCGACCCTTCATCCTCAAAACGCCATCATCTCCAACTGTAACCTGCTTGGCATCACCGTGCCGAACTATGTCCCTAAGGACCGCCAAATGTGGGTCATCATCCTGTCTCTCCCGAATACGCTCAAATAGGGAAGACCGAGCGACTGTACAAGCTAGAACACTTTTGGGGGGAAATATCCAACCTCACGAACTGATTAGCCAACGTCTGAATGTCTGAAGCTAACGGTCTCTCACCAACTGGAATATACGCAAGGCTGCCCATACTCACCGCCTCTATTTTCTTAATGGTTGTTCATAGCCAATTACAGAATTATCAAACAGCTTCACTTTAGCAATAATCTCCTTTCAAACCTTCACAATACTGATAACGAGATGCGATTCATGAATACCTCATAATTATATACCCGACTTAACGTGTCTCATTTAATGCCACACGGGCGACACATACCTCGTAGGTCAAAGCTCAATAATTATAACACGGATTTGGTCAACTATGCACAGTTAATTAATTAATTTATTTATTTATTTAATTATTATTAGTATTACTTTTATTATTATTTATTCATTTATTATGATTATTATCATAATTTTTTATACATAAATTGTTGAATCAGCCTAACAGGCATGACTCCCTACCAGTACTATAACAAAATTTTAATTCACAAGGGAGAATTTAAACACAAGAATTTTTGTCACCGGGACCTCGTCCTTACATAACTTTCGCCGCGGCTCGTAACCCGATTTAAACATCTCAAATCATATTAAAATGCGAGGATCTCGTCCTCAATTCTGAATCACAAGCAATATGTGTATCGTGCCAATCGAAACATTCCATTTCCTTCCTTTAAATATTTTCCGTTAAAACAAAATTACAACACGTAATGATAGACGCAACTTTCTCCATAGAATCTTTCAATACAAGTATTCACATAAGTATATTTTTGAGTTACGAAGCTCACCCGAGAGTAGAGCATATTAGAAGAATTTTATTAGTTATGCATAACCGTATTAAGTTCAGGAAATCATGACTTTATACTAATTAGAGATTGTTCTTGTAATGAAACCATTTAATGTAAAGACCTCAGCCATACCATGGAAAATATATCATTAGGCTGGGTCTCCACCTCTAGGAATCTAACCTCCACTTTCGACATTTCGACCCATTTTTCCCTAGCTGGTCATGTAGTTGAGTTGTAACTGCAATGGGGCACGTAGCCTGAGTGCACTGATGAATTATGACTCTCCCAAATCTAGAACAGTTCCTACCACTAGCTGAAATAAAGTATTATCTTGCCCTGAGTCGCAAAAAATTTTTACAATCATAATTGAGTCCTTTAATGAGTCTGGTTACTCGCCCTCTGGCTATATGAACTGAAGTAGGAGTATGACAGACTAACTTATCAAACCTGATGGCATATCCTGACACCGTCATGGTGACCTGACGCAACCGTTCAAATCCTATGCGCCACGTATTATGGAGAGTCCGAGAAGCAAATCTTTCAAAAGCATTTATGAGAACTGAGTCAAGTAATTGATGCTGCATTGGCTGGTCATCCTCTTCGTAGGCTTGTCACAAACACCGACGGCCAATTTCTTCTTTTACTATGTTAACTCAACACTGCTGAGCTACCCCATTTATTCATATACTTTTTCATCATTCTTTTGGGGTAACTCTCATCTATATTGATGCACAATGATCCCAAAAGTAGAGCTCTATGCAGATAAATCTTGGCACGAACCATATAGTCTAGAAGTTTGTCAACCACTGTACTCCCTCTAGAGCACCCCAAAATCCGCAATCGTGACTTCCACGCTGAGCAAACCTTCTGTAGATTTAAAGTTTGTTATATAACTCCTTTGGTACTGAGGTATAGGGTTATTAAGGTGGCAGACATATCGCGAGTCCCAGCTTTATCTCTTGCAAAATCTCAGGCCTTATACATTCTAGGCCAAAATCGATATAACACATGACCCCGCAGTCTATTCCTTGACAGTGGACTTCCCCACTTGGCATGAAGTCATATGTCACAATGTATGATAATTCACAATGATAAACTTCACAGCTCATATAAATCAACTCTGTTGCTTTCAACTATTCCCTTGTTATGCCATACTGGAGTAGCTATAAATCCTTCTGGGATATGGACTAGTCCAACATGTACCGACTGAGTTAGAATCTTCGCGTACGAATCCATTTGAGACTTAGGTGTTGATGTTCGAGATTTAGACTGAGCTCCACTTCTGTCTCTTCCCTTAATCGTAGCTGTCATTGGGGCTTCACCTCTTGTCCGGTTGTAGACGCTTTGTGTGTTGTCGAGATTTGTGAGAGGAAAAGAATAGTCAAGTTCAATCATCAATGGTAGAATAAATTTGCACGATGGAGTAGAATAGAAGTGAAATTGTTCCTAACTTCATAGCCTCTAAGAGACAACTACAAACGTCTCCGTATCGATCCTTCAGACTCTACCATGTTTGTTCGTGAATTGTGAGACCTAGGCAACCTAGTGCTCTGATACCAAATTGTCATGACCCAAATTCCCAACCTTAGGGATCGTGATGGCGCCTAACACTACACTTGCTAGGCAAGCCAATGTTAGAATTCGAGTAGCTAAATCCCTTGATTATTTTCTTAAGCATCAATAAATAAATTTAAAGTAAACTTAATTTAAATGATTTTCAAAGATAAAATAATAAACAATTGAATAAAAACGAACCATGAACTAATCATATAATAGATCTAGAACTATCCCAGAGTCTGGTGTCACAATTCACGAACTACTAAAGAATACTACAAATACTGGGATGAAAGAAATAGTGTAATTGTTCTGCATATACTAAAACAGTTTTATAAAAATAGGAGAAGACTCTCGGGATCTGCGAACGCCTGCAGATATACCTCGTGTCTCCGAATAAATAGATGGCTGCTCTAAAAATCTCTATTGTTAGCTAGTACCTGTATCTGCACAAAAGAGTGCAAAGTGTAGTATCAGTACAACCGACCCCATGTACTGAGTAAGTGCCGAGCCTAACCTCGACAAAGTAGTGATGAGGCTACGGCGGGGCATTAACAACATATAACCTATGACGATAATATATACAATAACACAATAAGATAATTCTACACGAACAAGAAAAATATAACTGAGACAATAAATGTAAAGCAAGAAGGAAATATAAACAAATAATTAAGTGCTGCAACAACAATGAAATAACTCAGCCGCCTTTTCCAGGCCTCAGCTATAACCAACTCTCAAATAATTTTCAAACTTTAACTTTAAATAAAAGTAGTGCCAAAATGTGAACAATAGTAATATAAAATAGTAAGTTTTCAAATCTTTGTTTTTCTTTGAAAATCAGTAAAAATATAAATGTCCTCCCTTATCGCTCCTTGTTGCAGCGTGCAACCCGCTCCCACCTGTCCACCCTTATTGCTCCTCCCTAAATATATCACCCTTATTACTCCTGTTGCGGCGTGCAACCCGGTCCCACCTGTCCACCCTTATCACTCCTTGTTGCGGCGTGCAACCTGCTCCCACCAGACATATCATATCAATTTTGTTTATTCATCAAAAACTTTAACAGTTCAGGCCAAGCCTTTCACAACACCTTTATTTCAACAATTGCAAACAAAAAAGAGTATAGCTCGTAAGCTTCAACCAATATCATTTTACAACAAACCAGAATATATGTAAACACCGTAACACTGTCAAACCAGCTCAATCTTTATGTACTATGATAGAATCAAGAGAACAGCCAGCACTTTTAACACATTTGCAATAACAATTGGCAATAATGGATTGAAATCAAATATCCACGTAAATCTCAACAGTCCTAAGACAATTAAACTGCAATTCTCATAACTTCCTCAATATTATCAAAAATGAAAGCAACAGGAACATAAATATATATGTGCCTCGTAGAAACAATGCAAAAATACTCAACCGTTTTGTACCACAAGGGAACCAATACTCTTTCCAAATTAACCACAACAATATTTAACAACAATGGAATAAGGCCAAGTAATTGTAGAAATAATAATGAACATAGAACAATTAAGCTAGGAATCAATTAACTTGGGAGAGGGGAAGAGATTATGTTTAACAGACCATTTGGTGGTGCATAGATACTCGTCATCTCACCTATACACCACACTATGTATTTCACATAGTAAACAAGTGGGGACTCCTATTCCCTCAAGTCAAAGTTAGACCAAACACTTACCTCAAATTCGCAGGCCACTCACTACTCAATTATAGCTTTTCCCTTTGAATTCACCTCCAATACACTCGAATCTAACCATAATTAACTTAATATCATTAATTAATGTTAAAGGAACTAACTTTACTGAAAATTATAATTTTTCCTAAATTTTCTCAAAAAAAGTAAAAACCCGACCCCGGGTCCGCTTGGTCTAAACTCGGGATTCGGATCAAATTACGTTTACCCATTCACCCACGAACCCAATGTACGATTAGTTTCGAAATCCCACCTCAATTCGAGGTAAATATTCGATTTTTACAAAATTTCCTGATCTACCCAAACTCTCAATTTTTACTATGAAAATTCTTAGTTTTTGATTTAAAAGTAATGAAAAACAATGAGTAATTGAAAGAGTAAAGTTTAGAATTGATTACCTATTACTTGGGGATGATATTTGGTGAAGAAATTCATTCCTAGGGCTGTGGGATTCTAAAATTTGAAGAAGAAGAAGTCTGCCCGTTTTATATATATTTTTCTGCCAGCTATTCTGCCTCGTTTCTTACCAAACGATCGCGAAACTCGATTTTTATATCTCCAATGGATTCCTTGTGAAATTCTAGCCAAGTTAGGTGAATCACTCAAATTTACCTTATAATGAATGAGATATATAGGTTTTAATATTTGCAAATAGTACAGATTTTTAATACGCCGTTAGTGCCAATTTCATAATTAACCTAAAAAATCTGGCAACCTTAGTAAAATGACCATTAAATCCCCATACGATGTCCAAATTCGATGATTCTTTTTGCTACGAGTCCATAATTACGATACGGATCTAATCATTTATTCAAAATAGAAATCGGAGCTCATTTGTTCAATATGAAATTATTTATGCTTGAAGAAACGACGTCGAAGCATAAGAAAGAACGAGCGCAACACAACCCAAACCTATTTGAAACTCACCCGAGCCCTCGGGGATCTAAACCAAACATGAACGCAAGTCTAATAGCATCATACGGACTTACTCGTGCGATCAAATCAAGAAAATAACATGTAAAACTATGAATTAAACCTCAAAACTCATTATTTTTCTCAAGAACACTTAAAGTTCACTATTTATCAACCGGATGTCCGAATCACGTCAAACGAACTCCGTTTTTCACCAAATTTCATAGGCAAGCCTAAATATCATAACAAACCTGTGTCGAGCTTCGGAACCACAATACGGGCCCGATACTAACGGTTTCAAACATAAATTCCTTTCTTTATTTCATTAATATTTCAGGAAAATAATTTCTTTCTAAAATTGATTTCTAAGGCTTGGGACCTCAGAATTCATTTTCGGACATACGCCTGAGTCCCATATTTTACTGCGGACCTCCCGGGATTGTCGGAACACGGATCCAGGTCCTTTTACTCAAAATGTTGACCAAAGTCAATTTTAATAAAATTTTAACTCTAGAAATTACTATTTCTCATATTTTTACATAAAAGCTTTCCGATTTCACGCTCTGACTGCGCACACAAATTGAGGTATTTAAAATTAACCTTTTAGGGCTATTAAGCCTAGAACGGAGTGTAATTTCACAGAATGACCCCTTGGGTTATCACACATCAGCATCAGTCTATGGGGTCTGCTTATGATATGCTCGAAAGTCTCAAAGAGATGTTCGGTGAGCAAAATCATGCAGCTAAGAAGACATCCATGAAAGCCCTTTTGAACACCAAGATGGCTGAAGGATCATCGGTCAGGGACAATGTTCTGAAGATGATGAGTCTTCTGAATGAACTGGAGGTCTTTGGAGCTGTGATTGATAAGGAGTCTCAAGTTGAGATGGTCATGCAGACTCTGCCTGACAGTTTTCAACAATTTCGCTTGAACTATAACATGAACAAAATGGATTTGTCACTAGCAAAATAGTTGAATGAGCTGCAAGCGGCAGAAACTATTATCAACAACAAGCTCCAGTTGTGGCACTTAATGTTGAGAAAGCTTCGGTTTCTAAGCCGAAAGGCAGTAAGAAAAAGATGAATAACAAGTACACATGAATAGTAAAACAATGAATGTCGAGCATACTCACAAAACCTATTTACATGGCGTAAACTCCAACATACAATTACAATTTGTCTTCCGAGAAATATAACAGTTTAAAAGTTATGAATTACATCAAGCAGGTAGCATGCGCAAAATGTGTCAAGGAGTACGGTCTGAGCCAACATAAAAGTAAATGTGCACTGCCGAAGGGTCGATCGGCGCGAACCATAGATGCATCTATTAACCCGCTGTGGTGTACGACCCACTCCCAAGAGTGTAGTGGAAAGAATCACTCCGCTCGCGGAATATTAATTTGCGAAGCGGTCACACATAATCACAATATTTTTCTTTAAATCCTTTTCCAAAATAGCAATTCATTGGAAAACATTAAGTTCCAGGATTTTTTTTGAAATTAAACTTGCGTACAAGAAAATCATAAGACATATAATTCAAATAACGGAATTCACAAGTCATGGAGTGAACCTAACTACCCGGACATAACAAGAATAGTCACTACGCACAGACTCTCGTCACCTCGTATGTACGTAGTCCCCGCAAATAATGACACATAGTTAATTACTTCACCTATGGGGACAATTCCCTCTTACTAGGTTAGAAAGGAGACTTACCTCGTGTCAAGCCTACTTTCCGGGTCAAGAACGCGCTCGAAACTCCAAATTCGTCGCCCAAGAACTCGAACTAGGAAAACATCACATAAATAAATCAATCCAAGATCAAAAGTATACACTTTCCCTATTTAAATTATTATTTCAACCTAGTTTGCAAAATCCCAAAATACACCCCCTGGCCCCCATGCTCGGATTCCGAAAATTTTCAAGGAAAACAATCACCCATAACCTAAGGGTCAATATGATATAATTTTTGCATGATTCCATAACAAATTCCTTGGTAAATTCTCACTTTTATCAAAACCCTAGGTTTTACTCTAAACCCATGATTTCTACTAACTTAATGTGTTAATCTACAAAAAAATTCAAGTATTAAACTCACTTTATGGTACCTTAAAATTCCTAGGTTGAATCTCTCCTTTGCAAGCTTTCCAAATAGTCCAAGATGAAGAAAGATTGTTCAAAAATGACTAAATCCCATATTTTAAACAACCTCACTGCCTTCTGGTTTTTCGCACCTGCGGTCTCGCATCTGCGAGAAAAATCTCGCACCTGCGGAAAATGGGAAGGGGCCAGTGGTCGCACCTGCGGAAGGGAGTCCGCACCTGCGGCTCCACTTCTGTGGGAAATAGTCCGCACCTGTGTAACTGGGCAGCCCCCTATGAGGCCGTACCTGCGAGGCGTTGAACGCACCTGCAGTCTTCGCACCTGCGGCTGTTCCTTCGCAGGTGCGGTCGCACTAGATCTGGTGCACCAACAGTTCTTCTAAGGCTGGTTTTTGCTTCACGCAATGTCCGAATGGCATCCGGGCCCACCCGAGGCCCCGTAAAAATATACCAACAAGTCCTAAATCATAATATGGACTCGCTCGAGCCTTCTGAACGTCTAAAACAACGCTAAATCAAAAAATCATACCCCAAAACCTATTGGATCCAACTTAAGAACTTTAAGTTCTTGAATTCACCTTTAACACGCCGAACCTACCTATACTACTCGGAATGAGACCAAATTTTGCGAGCAAGTCATAAATGACATTACGGAACTATTCCCGGTCTCGGAATTCCATTCGGACCTTGATAACACAAAATCACGTTCTAAACCTCAATTTTTTGAACTTAAGGAATCATATTTCACTATTTGACGTTGAAACGCTCCCGGGTCATCCAAAACCCGTTCCGAACATACGTCCAAGTATGAAATCATCATACAAACCCACCGGAACCTTCAAATCTCGATTCCGAGGTCGTCTACTAAAAATGTTGACCGAAGTCAAACTTGGCCTTTAAGGCCAACCTTAAGGAACTAAGTGTTCCTACACCACCCCAAACTCCTCCAAACCTCGAACCACTCGTCCCCGCAAGTCATAAATCAGAAAAAGCAACTATGGGAAGTCTCATTTAGGGGCACGGGGTCCTAGAACACAAAACGGTCGGTCGGGTCGTTACACGCAGCGTCTAAGTGAGAATGAAGTTTGCGTTTTTCAAGCCAATGGCGAGCCAACACCAGCTTTAGATTTAGGAGATATTAGAGTTTAGTTTAGTAGTGATAGAGTTTTAGTTTTAAAAGATGTTCTCTATTTACCTTCTATTAGAAGGAATTTGATTTCGGTTTCAAAAATAATGGATGTTAGTTATAATGTTTATTTTTCTAATAACTCTGCTGTTATTAAGTTTAATAAAAATTTTATCTACACTGCTGCTAGAGTACATGACCTTGTTATTCTTGATATATCTCCTCGTGTGCTACAACTACCAAAAGAATTAAACAACATTAATCTTCCACATAAAAGAAAACGTATTTCTGAATTGAGTCAAACTTATTTATGGTACTTACTTCTAGGTTATATAAATCTAAATAGGATTTCAAGGTTGGTCTCTGATGGACCTTTGAGTTCATCGAAAGTGGAGTCATTAACAACTTGTGAATCATGTTTAGAAGGTAAAATGACCAACAGACATTTTCCCTCAAAAGGAAATAGAGCCAGCGATAAGCTAGAATTAATTCACTCTGATTTATGTGGCCCTATGAATATACAAGCAAGAGGTGGTTTTGAGTATTTTGTGGCTTTCACAGATTATTACTCAAAATATGGATACATTTATTATTGCGACGTAAGTCTGAATGCTTTGAGAAATTCAAAGAATTTAAGACGGAAACGGAGAAACAACATGATAAATATATCAAAACATTACGATCTGATCGTGGAGGTGAATACCTTTCTGTGGAATTCATAAATACTTATCACATAGTGGAATTACATCTCAATTATCTGCCCCAGGAACACCACAACAAAATGGTGTGGCAGAAAGAAGAAATAAGACCCTTATGGAAATGGTTAGATCAATGTTAAGTTATTCCGATTTTCCTTCTTCCTTTGGGGATATGCTTTAGAAACAAAAAATTACATTATAAATTTGGTTCCTTCAAAGTCAGTACCTTCAACTCCAGTAGAATTGTGGACTGGGCATAAGCCAAGTTTACGGCATATTCGGGTTTGGGGTTGTCCAGCACATGTGCTGAAAGGGAAAGCGGATAAATTGGAATCAAGGACAAAAGTATGCATTTTTATTGGATATCCAAAAGGAACTAAAAGCGTCTTGTTTTATTGTCCCAAAGAAAAGAAGGTAATTGTTACGACAAATGCCAGATTTTTAGAAGAGGACTATTTAACGAACCATATTCCTAGAAGTAAACTAGTTTTACAGGCATTAAATAATGGAGTAACTAAAGACTCATCTCTAGAACATATCCCGGAAGCCAGTATTGACATACCGCTACATTATCGTAGTGGGAGAAATGTCAATAGGTAGCAGATTGCACAAGAGCAATTGTCTGACATCTCACTACCCCAAAGTAGTGGGAGTAATGTTGAACAACCTGAAATTGTTCTGCAGCCTGCACTCCAGGAGGAAGTTAATGATATCCCAACACCTCAAGGTGTGGAGGATAACATTGAGGCTTCAGTTCCAGAAAATGATGTTGTGACTCAACAACAAAATCAGCCTCCACTGTAGTGACTAGTCGTAGTGGGAGAATTATTAGAAAACCTCTCCGGTTTGCTCTCTTGGGAGAATCTTATGATAGAATCCCTGAAGAGACTAATACAGAACCTATTAATTACGACGAAGCACTACAGGATACAGATGCTGATAAATGGGTTGATGCTATGAAATCTGAAATGGAGTCCATGTACTCCAATCAAGTCTGGGATCTTGTAGAACCACCTACTGGTTTCAAGTCCCTTATGCTTCTGCTGTAGGGAGTCTCATGTTTGCTATGCTATGTACTAGACCTGATATCTGCTTTGCTGTTGGCATGGTTAGTAGATTTCAGTCCAACCCTGGACGAGAACGCTGGACTATCATTAAGCATATAATCAAGTACTTGAAAAGGACTAGGGGTTATATGTTGGTGTATCACTCTAGTGATGTTGCACCCATTGGCTATACTGATTTAGAAATTCTACCTCAGGATATGTTTTTACCTTAGGAGGTGGAGCCATAAGTTGGAAGAGTATCAAGCAATCGTGTGTTGCTGATTCCACCATGGAAGCCGAATATGTGGCTGATTCCGAGGCATCTAAAGAGGCTGTTTGGCTCAGGAAATTTCTGAAAGAGCTTAATTTAGTTCCTTCAGTTCAAGCACCAATTATACTTTATTGTGACAATAGTGGTGCAGTTGCAACTCGAAGGAACCAAGAAGCCATAAAAGGAGTAAACATATTGAGCATAAATATCACTTAATTCGGGACATAACTCAGAGAGGTGATGCAAGAGTGTTGAAGATTGCATCAGAGGACGATTTGGAAGACCCATTTACAAAGAGCTTGACACGGAAGATTTTTGACAAGCATGTAGAAGGAATGGGTATTAGAATAGTATACACATGGTTATGAGTCTAAGTGGGATATTGTTGGGATATACTATTAACCATGCGGTTTAGACATAGTATTTTATTTTATTCTTTATGGAACAATTATTTATTTAATTTATTCAACTCAATAAAGTACTATTTTAAATAGATCATTTGTTATATGTGTGTCCCTTTAGTTATGTAGTAGACAATTTAGTGTATGGAGTCTAAGCTCATGCACGGAAGATTAAATTATTGGTTCTCATAATTAATAAACTATGTTCACAATCAACGATGTTATTGGACAAAATATCTTGATGATTGTAGCACAAGATTATAGTATAATTTGTCTTGATTATGGGAGTAGTTTTACTCCGACTTCTTGTGCTAGTATGCTCAGTGTATATTGAACGGACCAAGTAGAGAAAAGATATTTTTTTGTACTGAATATATAAAACATTTTCTCTAATTCATTAAATGAGCTTATACTCCTAATCTTGATATAATTATTATGATCAATGTAATTTATTTATTGCTTTGATTTATCAAAAGGTACGACTCTATTCAGAGTTAGTGTATGCCTAATAGATTGGACAATAACGAATAACATTTGTGAATAATAATTAGTTGATAAAATACATGGCTCGATTTTGAGTTTGATGATACCCCTTTATGTAAGCTTATAAGTTTTCATGTGAAAATTCGGCTGATGGATTTTGTATCCGTCACATGAAATATTTTAAGCAGAATTGTAAAGGATTTAATTAGTTGATTAAATTAATTTTTTAGTGATTTAATTTAATTAACTGGTATTTGAGATCTTAACATAGGGAGTTAAAATAAGTGTTATTGAATTTTCGAAATTCATATTGAGGAGTTCAATTGCAGTTTTTTAGTGGAATAAATTACAATTAATTATAGTAAGAATTAATTCATGCTAATTTCGAATTAATGCTATAATTGGTAATATCTTATTATTTTTGTGGTCCCTGCTATACCTAGTAAAAACCCGAACAAGACTTGGGTAAAAAAATGACTTGGGAGAAAAGCCATCTTGTAGAGCTGGAGTGAGATTCTACTTGTAAAAGCATAATCCTACACGTTTTTGGTAGCACAATTTCGGCCAAAAAATAACTCTACTTAAGGAAGACTAATTTCACCTAATTACTCACTTTTGAGAGTTGTATTGTTTTTGCCCACCCAAAAGCAAAATCGTCCAAGTTTTTACTAGGCATATAGCAGAAGACTGCAACCCTGGATTCTTGTTGTTTGGAAGATTTGTGTAACGATTTCAAAAGGTTAGTTCTTCTAATCTTGTGATTATAAGCATTGTCTAGTTTACATGTATTTGATGCCTGAATTGTATGCTTGCTTCCACTGCGCATGTTCTAACAAAATCAACAATTCAAAAATACTACTTTCTCAGACAAAATTTGCAGCAAACTTAGCTTAATGTTGTCAGAGATTTTTGTAACGGAAGTAAAAGATTTATGCGTTAAAACTCCAATAAAAAAATTCAACATAGATATTAGTAAACATAAGAAGAATGTCAAACTAATGGTCTTTTGTAATGACAGTATGGTTGCCAAAAATTTTCGTCGGCGGTAAGAAAATATGTACAGAATTAACAGTGAGTGAGAAAGAGAAAATGATGCTCACGCTAATGAATTAGGAGATTTTCTTAATGATATGCTTTTCTTTTTGCATCTGATGATGGAAGTAACAACCGACTGGCAGAGATTTGGTGGATATGTTAGTGGAAGTGGTTGTCAAGGGAAGATATGTCACGACCCGAAAATTTCCGCCGTCGGGACCGTGATGACGCCTAACATTACACTTGCTAGGCAAGCCAACGTTAGAGATTTATTAGCCAATTCTTTTACATTCCAGTGATTAACAACAAGCAAGCTATAAAAAGTCAAAATGAACGCAAAATTATATATAATAGCCTTGAATATGTACTACTACCCAGAATCCAAATTCACAATTCACGAACAATATAAGATTTTGCTACAAGTATTTGTCCGAAAGAAATACAACTGTTTGCGGAATAAAGAAAACAGTAAAGTATGACGCATGAAAGGGGACGCCAGGTCTTGCGGATGCCGACATGTCTACCTTGGGTCTCCTAGAAAGTGAATCCTACAGCCAAGCTCTCGATCATCTCAGACTAGCTCCAAAATCTGCATAGGAAGTGAAGAGTACAGTATCAGTACAACCGACCCTATGTACTGGTAAGTGCCGAGCCTAACTTTGACGAAGGAGTGACAAGGCTACGGCGGGTCACTCACAACATAATCTGCATACAGTATATAATAGAAGCGGAAAAGAAAACAGAATAAAGTAAGCAGTAACTTGCATGATGTAATTACAGTTCTCAAAAGTATTTCGTCAGTGTTCAGATACTATCAATCCGTAAGTGCAATTTAAGAGTAACATATATCTAACACAGTCAGGGAAAGCATAAATATATAAGTTGTGGCGGCGCCCAACCCGATCTCACCGTACATGTCATATTCACCCTTATTTCCTCTTAATAACATGAAAAACAGAATATAAATAAAAGTGTTTCGCCGTGCAACCCGATCCCACCATATCACAATAATAAATATCACAATTCACCCTTATTCCACCACAATCCACCCTTATTACACCTATTGCGGCGTGCAACACGATCCCACCGTACATGTCAATTCACCCTTATTCCTCCTCAATATATAACCCTTATTCCACCTGTTGGGGCGCGCAACCCGATCCCACCATATCAGTATAGATTAATCAGTAAATACAGAAATTTCACAATTCAAATCATAAAACCCTTCACAATAATTAAACTTCAAACCAAAGCAAATGAGAAGCTTGTACACTATGAGAATTCACACAAGTAATACTACTCAGCGAGACCAATCCAGAATATATCATAAAAACACCGATAAACCATCTTAAGCAAATAATAGGAGGCAATGAAGCTTCGGGATACTAATACCTTTAACAAAGGGAAACGATGTCTAACAAGTAGAAATTAGGCATGGGAATACAAGTAAAACATGCAGTAGTTAAGGTAGGGAAAAAGACAATATGAGAAGGACGTGAAAGAAACAGGAAAGACAGATAAATTGGCAGCGCATAAGTACTCGTCACCTCACATATATGCCGCTCACATGAATTTCATATAGCAAATATCTCGAGAGTTCCTAATCCCTCAAGTTAAAGTTAGACACAACACTTACCTCGCTCCACATGCCACTCAATGCTCAATCACAACCTTTCCTCTAAAATTCGCCTCCAAACCACTCGTATCTATCCAAAATTGACTCAATAATATCAAATATTGCTAAATAAACCAATTACAATGCATAAATTTAGGTTTTCCAAATTTTCCCCCAAAAAGTTAAAAATCGACCCCGGGCCCGTTTGGTCAAACTTTAGGTTCAAACCAAAACCCATTCACCCATTCACCCCCGAGCCCGATTATGCAATTAGTTTTGGAATTTCACCTCAATTTGAGGTCTAAATCCCAATTTCCCAAAAATCCCTAATTCTACCCAATCCCCCAATTTCCAACATGAAAATCCTAGATTCTAGGTTGAAAATTCATGAAATGTGATTGGTAATTGAAAGAAACTGGTTTAGCATCACTTACCAAAGTTTTGGGGAAGAAATGGTCTTGGAGAAATCGTCTATAGGGTTCTAGGATTTGAAATTTTGATGAATGAAAGAAAAATCTCGTCTAACTTAAGTTTTGATCAGTTGGAGGTGTCGCATTTGCGACCTAGGATTCGCAAATGCGACCCCTGCAAATGTGAAGAACACATCGCAAATGCGAAGGTCTCCCATCCCTGCTATCTTTGTAATTGCAAAGAAAACCTCGCAAATGCCAATCCGATCTATTCGCAAATGCGACCATATGATCGCAAATGCGATCACTGCCTTCCCCCTACCCAGTTCGCAATTGCGAAGGTGTGTTCGCAAATGCGACAACTATAAGGCCCAGCTATTCTTCGCAAATGCGAGAAATAGCTCGCAAATATGTGACCTACAGGATTCGCAATTGAGATGCCTGATGCGAGATCAGAGGCCTGCACCAGATATTGCAACACCAGCTATGTTCGAAGTCCAATTTTCACTCTGTAGCCTATCCGAAACTTACCCGAGCCCTCGGGGCTCCAGACCAAACACACACACAAGTCCAAAAACATCATACAAACTTTCTCGCGCGATCAAATTGCCAAAATAACACCTAGAACTACGAATTGAACACCAAATCGAATGAAATTTTCAAGAAAACTTTGAAATTACTATTTTCTCAATCGGACGTCCGAATCACTTCGAATCAACTCTGTTTTTCATAAAATTTCATAGACAAGTCATAAATATGGTATTGGACCTATACCGGGTTCCAGAACCAAACTATGAACCTGTTATCCAAAAAGTCAAACTTTGGTCAAATACTTCAATTTCATTAAGCTTTCAACTTTCAAATTTCGACGTAGTCCGATATCTCAGGCTAGGGACTTTCAATTTCAATTCTTGGAATACACCCAAGTCCCACAATACTGACCCACCGGGACCGTTAAAATATAAATCTGGGTCCGTTTGCCAAAAATGTTGACCAAAGTCAACTCATATGAAGTTTTTAAGCAAAGTTTCTTATTTTTATCAGTTTTTATCATAAAGGCTTTCCAGAAAGACGCCCGAAATGCGTAAGCAAATCGAGGAAGGCTAAAACATGACTTTTAAAGGTTTCAGATCAAAGAATGAGGTTTAAATCATAAGATGACCTATCGGGTCATCACATTCTCCATCTCTAAAATAATCGTTCGTCCTCGAACGGACGTAGAATAATACCTGAATTGGTGAATAGGTGGGGAATCTACTCCACATGTCTGACTCGAACTCCCAAGTAGCTGCCTCAATGGACTGACCTCTTCACTGCACTCAGACTGAAGGATAACTCTTCGATCTCAACTAACGAATCTGACGGGCTAGAATAGCCACCGTCTCCTCCTCGTAAGTCAAATACATGTCCAACTGGATAGAGCTGAAATCTAACACGTGGGAAGGATCATTGTGATACTCCGGAGCATGGACACATGGAACACTAGATGAACTGTTGATAACTCCTGGCCATCGCAAGCCTGTAAGCCACCTCCCCCGCTCTCTCTAGAATCTCAAAAGGTCTGATATACCTAGGGCTCAGCTTGCCTTTCCTTCCAAACCTCATGACACCCTTCATGGGTGATACTCGAAGCAACACTCTCTCCCCGATGATGAATGCAGCATCACGAAATCTACAGTCGACATAACTCTTCTGCCTGGACTGAACTGTGCCAAGTCGATCCTGAATAATCTTGACCTTATCCAAGGCATCTTGTACTAGATCTTTACCCAATAACCGAGCCTACCCCGGCTCAAACCACCCAACTGGAGACCGACACCGCCTACCGTATAATGCCTCATAGGGAGTCATATGAATGCTCGACTGGTAGCTTTTGTTGTAGGCGAACTCTGCAAGGGGCAAGAACAAATCCCACGATCCTCCAAAATCTATGGCACATGCACGGTGCATATCCTTCAAGATCTGGATAGTGCGCTCGGACTGTTCATCCGTCTAAGGATGAAATGTTGTACTCAACTCAAACCGCGTGCCCAACTCACGCTGTACTGCCTCTAGAAGTGCAAGGTGAACTTCGTACCTCAATCAGAAATGATAGACACGGGCACACCGTGAAGACAGACGATCTCGCGGATCTAAATCTCTGCCAACCGCTTCGAAGCATAGGTAACTGCCACAGGAATGAAGTGCGCTGACTTAGTCCGCCTGTCCACAATGACCCAAACGGTATCGAACTTCCGCTGAGTCTATAGGAGTCCAATAATGAAATCCCTAGGGATGCGCTCCCACTTCCACTCAGGAATCTCTATTTGCTTAAGCAAACCACCAGGTCTCTGATGCTCATACTTCACTTGTTGACGATTCAGGCATCGAGCTACATAAGCAACTATATCCTTCTTCATCCTCATCCACCAATAATGTTGCTGCAAGTCTTGATACATCTTTGGGGCACCCCTATGAATAGAATGCCGGGAATTGTGGGCCTCTTCAAGTATCAACTACAAAGTCCATCAACATTAGGCACACAAACACGATCCTGCATCCTCAAGACTCTTTCATCACCAACAGTAACTTTCTTGGCACCACCGTGCTGCATTGTGTCCCAAAGTACCAACAAACAAGGGTCGTCATACTGCCGATATCTGATACGCTCAAACATAGAAGACCGAGCGACTGTACAAGCTAGAACACGCCTGGGCTCTGAAATATCTAACCTCACAGACTGGCTGGCCAAAGTCTGAACATCTGATGCTAGCGACCTCTCACTGACTGGAATGAACATAAGGCTGCCCATACTCGCTGCCTTCCTACTCAATGCGTCGGCCACCACATTGGCCTTTCCGGGATTATACAAGATGGTGATATCATAGTCTTTCAATAGCTCCAACCACCTCCTCTGCCTCAAATTGAGATCCTTTTTCTTGAACAAATACTGAAGGCTCCGATGATCCGTGAAAACCTTATATGAAACGCCATAAATATAGTTCCTCCAAATCTTCAGTGCATGAACAATGGCTGCCAACTCTAAATCATAGACAAGGTATTTCTTCTCATGAACCTTCAACTGCCCTAACGCATATGCAATCATCCTGCCCTCCTGCATTAATATCGCACCTAGCCCAACACAGTAAGCATCACAATATACCCTGTACGATCCTGAACCTGAGGGCAACACCAACACCGGCGGCGTAGTTAAAGCAGTCTTGAGCTTCTGAAAACTCGCCTCAGACTCGTCTGACCATCTGAACAGAGCACCCTTCTGGGTCAACTTGGTCAACGGGGATGCTATAGATGAAAACCCCTCCACAAATCGACGGTAATAGCCCGCCAAACCCAAGAAACTCCTGATCTCCATAGCTAAAGTTGGTCTAGGCTAGTTATGGATTGTCTCTATCTTCTTAGGATCTACTTGAATGCCCTCTGCTGATACAACGTGGCCCTAGAAAGTGACTGAATCTAACCAAAAACTCGCACTTTAAAAATTTAGCATACAACTGGATGTCTCTCAGAGTCTGAAGCACAATCCTAAGATGTTGCTCATGCTCCTCTCGACTGTTGGAGTAGATCAAGATGTCATCAATAAACACAATCATAAAGGAGTCCAAATAAGGCTTGAGCACTCGGTTCATCAAATCCATAAATGTTGCTAGGGCATTGGTCAACCCAAAGGACATCACCAGAAACTCATAATGTCGTACCGAGTCTGAAAAGTTGTCTTAGGGACATTGGATGCCCTAATCCTCAACTGATGGTAGCTAGATATCAAATCAATCTTCAAAAACACCTTGTCAACCTGAAGATGATCAAATAAGTCATCAATCCTAGGAAATGAATACTTCTTAATGGTGAATTTGTTCAACTACTGATAATCTATACACATCCTCATCGACCCATCCTTCTTCTTCACAAACAACACAGGCGCACCCCAGGGCGAGACACTTGGTCTAATGAAGCCCTTATCAAGAAAATCCTGCAACTGTTCCTTCAATTCCTTCAACTCTAGCAGGGCCATATGATATGGCGGAATGGAAAGGGGTTGAGTGCCCGGAGCCAAATAAGTACAGAGATCAATATCCATGTCGGGTGGCATCCCCGGCAAGTCTGCGGGAAATACCTATGGAAACTCACGGACAACTGGAACTGAACCCATGGGAGGAACCTCTGCACTAGAATCATGGACATAAGACAAATAGGCTAAATACCCCTTCTTGACCATATGTCGATCCTTCATATACGAGATAACCATGTTGGTAGAATGGCCAGGAGTCCCTCTCCACTCTAATCGAGGCAACCACGGCAAGGCTAAGGTCACCATCTTGGCGTGAAGTCCAATATAGCATGATAAGGTGACAACAAATCCATTCCCAACATAATATCAAAATCAACCATATCGAGAAGTAGATAATCTACACTAATATCAAGACTCCCAATAGTGACCACACACGAACGATAAACACAATCTACAACAATAGAATCCCCACAGGTGTGGACACATATACAAGGGCACTAAAAGAATCATGAGGCACAACCAAATATGAAGCAAAATAAGATGACACATAGAAGTAAGTAGATCCCAGATCAAATATAACTGAAGCATCTCTATTGCAAACTAAAACAGTACCTCTAATAACAACATCATATGATTCAGCCTTAGGCTTGGCTAGAAAAGCATAACATTGGGGTTGTGCCTCACCACTCTGAACTATATCTCTGGGATGACCTCTAGCTGGCGGGCCTCCACCTCTAACGGCCTGACCTCCACCTCTAACAGTCTGGACCTTACCTCTGGCTGCCTGACCCCTTCCTCTGGCTGGATGAGCAGGTGGTGCAGCAACTAGTGCCGAAACCATGGCACGAGAACCCTGATGCTATGGCGAAACACCTAATAGTCTCGGACAAGTCCTCCTAATATGCACATAACCACCACACTTGAAACATCCATCCTGATACTGTGGTTGTGGAAACTAAGACAAACCCGAACGGGCCGGATGACCGCGGTAAAAACTCTGAACAAGAGATGCATTGATAGGAGCTGGTGGTGCACTGTAGGATGGATGTCCAGAAGGAGGCACATAAGGACCACGACTACCTGAAACACTAAGGGTTTCCTGAAGCGCTGAATGAAATGGCCTGGGAGTATGGACTCTACCAAAATTACGTTTTCCTCCAGATGAGGCACTCTGAACCCATCGAAATGACGAGGTCTCTTGTCAGACCCCTGACCTCCCTGTCCAAGGAACATCTCGACTCACCTAGGACGCCGCCTGAAAGTAAATCTCACTCCCAGTATCCTTAGCCATCGGCAATCTAATAGGCTGAGCAAGTCCCTCAATAAACCTCCTCACACACTCTCTCTCGGTAGGAAGCAGAAAAAGAGCATGACGGGCCAAATCCACAAAACGGGTCTCATACTAAGTGACAGTCATACTGCCCTGCTGGAGATGCTCAAACTGACGGCGGTGCTCCTTTCGCAAGGTGATAGGTAGAAACTTCTCTAGGAAGAGATGAGAAAACCGGTCCCAAGTAAGAGCAGGCGACCCAGCTAGTATGGTCAACAAATAATCTCTCCACCATTTCTTGGCGGGACCAGCTATCTGAAATGCGACAAAGTCGACCTCATTGGTCTCCAATATACCCGTGTTCCGAAGCACCTCATAGCAGATGTCAAGATAATCCTGGGGATCCTCTAAAGTAGAACCAATGAAGTGAATTGGGAAGAGCTTGGTAAACCTGTCCAATCTCCACAAAGCCTCAGAAGACATAGCTGACCCATCACCAGTCTGTGCTGCAAATACCGACTGTACTACCCCGACTGGATGAGTTGCTGGAGTCTAATACTGGGGAGCCATCTGCTCCGGAGTGTGAATAGCAAGACTCTGGTCTCCTCCTTAATCCTAGGAGACGGCTGGTGCCATGGGAAATACGCCAATCTGGGCCACACTCTCCATAAGGCCCACCAAACTGACCAAAGCATCCTGAAGCACTGGGGTGGCAATGAACCCCTCCGGAACCTGTGCTGGTCCGATAGGAACAGTCTTGGATGGAACCTCCTCGTCGAGCTCTACCTGAGGATCTACACTGGGGTTGGTGCTCGGGCTCTGGCTGAGCCCTGCCCCTACTTCGGCCTCTAGAATGGCCTCGGCCTCGACCTCTGCCCCTCGTAATAGCTTCCACTAGAGGCTTAGGCTACTGCTGAGCTGAAGAAGCGGTACGTGTTCTCCCCATCTGCGAGAGAATAAGAGTAGAAGAGTTTAATCAGTGTTGAGAAAACAAAATTGCATGACAGTGAAGAATAGAAGTGAAATTTGTTCCTAAACTTCATAGCCTCTAGGAGATAAGTACAGACGCCTCCGTACTGATTCCCAAGACTCTACTAAGTTCGTTCATGAATTGTGAGACCTAGGCAACCTAGTGCTCTGATACCAACTTGTCATGACCCGGATTTCCCACCGTCGGGACCGTGATGGCGCCTAACATTACACTTGCTAGGGAAGCCAATGTTAAAGATCTATTAGCCAATTCTTTTACTTTTCAATGATTAATAACAAGCAAGCAATAACAAATCGAAATGAACGCGTAATTATATATAATAACCTTGAATATGTACTACTACCTAGAATCCGGAGTCACAATTCATGAACAATATAAGATTTTGCTACAAGTATTTTCCGAAAGAAATACAACTTCTTGCGGAATAAAGAAAACAGTAAAGTAAGAGGCATGGAAGGGGACACTAGGGCTTGCGGACGCCGACAGGTCTACCTTGATCTCCTAGCAAGTGAATCATACAGCCAACCTCTCGATCAGCTCAGACCAGCTCCAAAATCTGCACATGAAGTGCAGAGTGCAGTATCAGTACAACCGACCCCATGTACTGGTAAGTGCCGAGCCTAACCTCGACGAAGGAGTGAAAAGGCTACGGCGGGTCACTCACAACATAATCTACATACAATATATAATAAAAGCAGAAAGGAAAACAGAATAAAGTAAGCAGTAACTTGCATGAAGTAATTACAGTTCTCAAAAGTATTTCAACAGTTTCAGATACTACCAATCCTTAAGTGCAATTTAAGACTGTCGTACAGCTAACATAGTCAGGGAAAGAATAAACATATACGTTATTGCGGCACGCAACCCGATCCCATCGTACATGTCATATTCACCCTTATTTCCTCTTAATAACATGAACAACAGAATATAAATAAAAGTGTTGCAGCGTGCAACCCGATCCCACCATATCACAATAATAAATATCACAATTCACCCTTATTCCACCACAATCCACCCTTATTACACCTGTTTCAGCGTACAACATGTCAATTCACCCTTATTCCTCCTCAATATATAACCCTTATTCCACCTGTTGCGGCGCGCAACCCGATCCCATCATATCAATATAAATTAATCAGTAAGTACAGAATTTCACAATTCAAATCACAAAACCTTCACAATACTTAAACTTCAAACCAAAGAAAATGGAAGATTGTACACTATGAGAATTCACACAAGTAATACTACTCAGCGAAACCAATCCAGAATATATCATAAAAACACCGATAAACCAGCTTAAGCAGATAATAGGAGGCAATGAAGCTACGAGCTACTAATACCTTTAACAAAGGGAAACGATGTCTAACAAGTAGCAATTAGGCATGGGAATACAAGTAAAACATGTCGCAATTAAGGCAGGGAAAAAGACAATATAAGAAGAACGGGAAAGAAACAGGCAAGAATGATAAATTGGCAGCGCATAAGTACTCGTCACCTCACATATACGCCGCTCACATGAATTTCATATAGAAAATAGATCGAGGGTTCCTATTACCTCAAGTCAAAGTTAGACACAACACTTACCTCGCTCCACAAGCCACTCAATGCTCAATCATAGCCTTTCCTCTAGAATTCGCCTCCAAACCATTCGTATATATCCATAATTGACTAAATAATATCAAATATTGCTAAAGAAACCAATTACAATGCATAAATTTAGGTTTCCCAAGTTTTCTCCCCAAAAGTCAAAAATCGACTCCGGGCCCGCTTGGTCAAAACTCGAGGTTCGGACCAAAACCCATTCACCCCCGAGCCCGATTATGCAATTAGTTTTGGAATTTCACCTCAATTTGAGGTCTAAATCCCAAAAATCACTAATTCTACCCAAACCCCTAATTTCCACCATGAAAATCCTAGATTCTACGTTGAAAATTCATGAAATGTGATGGGTAATTGAAATAAAGTGGGTTAGGATCACTTGCCAAAGTTTTGGAGAACAAATGGTCTAGGAGAAATCGCCTCTAAGGTTCTAGGATTTGAAATTTTGATGAATGAGAGAAAAATCTCGTCTAACTTAAGTTTTGATCAGTTGCAGGTGTCGCATTTGCGACCTGGGGTTCGCAAATGCGAGCCCCACAAATGCGAAGAACCCATCGCAAATTCGAAGGTCTCCCATCCCTTCTATCTTCACAATTGCGAAGAAAACCTCGCAAATGCGAGCCTGATCTATTCGCAAATGCGATCACTGCCTTCCCCCTACCTAGTTGGCAATTGCGAAGGTGTGTTCGCAAATGCGAAAACTATAAGGCCCAACTTTTCTTCACAAATGCGAGAAATAGCTCGCAAATGAGAGATCAGAGGCTTGCACCAGATATTGCAACACTAGCTATGTTCTAAGCCCAATTTTCACTCTGTAGCCTATTCGAAACTCACCCGAGACCTCGGGTCTCCAAACAAACACACACACAAGTCCAAAAATATCATACAAACTTGTTCGCGTGATCAAATCGCCAAAATAACACCTAGAACTACGAATTGAACACTAAATCGAATGAAATTTTCAAGAAAACTATGTATTTGTCCATTCTTATACATAGCAACATATAGCATTAGTAATACTATAGAATTTAATATATGGATAAGCATGTATAAAGACATAACTACCCTTTCAAAAAAATTCAAATCCTTTCCAATGCATGTGGAGGGTATTTTTATAAGAATAATTATTTTAAAAAATTATGCAATTCATGTTATTTTTAATACACCAAACCAATCAATCGATAATAAATAATCCCAATATTAGTAATCTCAGCATTACTAATATACTATATTCAGTATTATTCTGATAAACAACCCCTTAGTTTCCTATAGGGATATGCAATCAATATTCTCCTACTTTTAAAATATCCACTAATTCTATGGGTATTTCATGTCAAAGAGTATATACTCCAACTATGTAATGACCCAACGGGTCGTTTTGCTTTATAGAACCCCGTTCCCCTAAATATGCCTCCCCGTATGTGCTTTTACTGTTATATGACTTGTGGAGATGGTTAGTTTGAGATTTGGAAGGGTTCAGGTTAAAATCGGAACAATTGGTTCCTTAAGTTGGCATAAAAGGCTAAGTTTGACTCTGGTCAATATTTTGAGTAAACGACCTCGGAATCGGGATTTGACGGTTCCAATAGGTTCGTATGATAATTTCGGACTCGGTCGTATTCTCAGTTCGGGTTTTGGATGAACCGGGAGCATTTTGGCACCTAATATCAAAAGTTGATTCTCGAAGAATTTTGAAGTTCTTTAAATTTGGTTTGGAGTGGGTTTTGGTGTTATCGAGGTCCAAGCGGAATTTAGATAATTAAAATAATTCCATAATGCCATTTAAGACTTGCACGCAAAATTTGGTGTCAATCTGAGTAGTCTAAGTACATTTCAGTGCATTTTGAGTGAATAGAAGAACTTGAAGTTCATAAGTTTGATCTAATTGGTTTTGGGATGCGATTTTTTGTTTTAATGTTGTTTCAGGAATTCCGAGAGTTTGAGCGAGTCCGTTTTATGATTCTATACTTATTGGTATGTTTTGCGGCGCCTCGGGGCCTCGGGTGCCAATCGAACGATGCGCGAACTGAGTTTGAAACTCAACAGGGTTGCTGGTGCACCAGTTCTGGTGTGCCCGCACATGCGAGCTTTGGGTTGCAGGTGTGAGCCCTTGACCACAGAAGCGGCCCAGAATGGGCTGCCCAGCAATCATAGAAGTGGAAGATGGACCGCACCTGTGAAGGCGCAGGTGCGAAGGCAATCATCGCAGGAGCGAGCAGTGTCGCAGATGCGCACCTTTTGCCGCTGGTGCGGGTCTGCATGTGCGTTCTCCTGAGCGCAGAAGAGAGAGGAGGCAGCCTAGCCTTGGTCCTTACCTACGCGATTTGGTCCGTAGAAGAGGAATTTCAGGTGCGGCAGTGGCACCGTAGGTGCGAAAATCGCATAAGCCAGACCACTTCATTTAATACGGGACTTAGGCATTTTTGCTCATTTCATACACTTCTTGGGGTGATTTTGGAGCTGGTTAGAGAGGGATTTTCCTCAACTAATTGAGGCAAGTAACTCCTACCAAATGTGAGTTAAATACATAGCTTATGGGTAGATTATAACATGAAAATTGGTAGAGATCATGGGTTTAGATGAAAAACCTGGGGTTTAATAAAACTGGGATTCTATGGTTATGGAACTTAGTAAAAATTATATGTTTATATTCCTAAGGTTATGGGTAAAACTTTCTTCAAAAATTTCCAAAATCCGGGCACGTGGGCCCTGGGTGAATTTTAGGAATCTTGCATTTTGGGTTGGGTAATCACTTTAATAGTGGGATATGAACTTTTGAGCACAGATTGATTAATTTATATAATGTTTGACTAGTTTCGAGTCGTGTGGCACCAAATTTGGAGGTTTGAGCATGTTCTTGAATCGGGAAGTGGTCTTTGAGACGAGGTAAGTCTCCTTTCTAACCTTGTAAGAGGGAAATCTCCCCATAGGCGAATTAACTAATATATGTGACTATTTGTGGGGCTACGTATATACGAAGTGGCGAGAGTTCGTGTGTAGCTACTATTCATGCTAAAGTCTGGGTCGTCTAGGGCCCTATCATGCTATACTTGAAATAATTGCGCCTTTACATTTTAATTGGATTGCTTAAATCATAATTCCATAGATTGTAAAAGAATTTCAAAGGGATAAGTCTTCACTCATTCAAGGTTATGAATAGAACACTTGACTGTTATTGAAAAACTTTTGTTCTTTAAGTGTTATCTATTGTGGAGCGGGTCGAGCGCCTCAACAGGTTAAATAGATGCATCTATGGTTCGCGCCGCTCGACCCTTGACAGTGCACATTTTAAATATTGTTGTGTTGGTTCGGATCGTACGACCTCGACATTATTTGCGCATGTTAACTCTTGGGTTTAATAATTGTGAAAAGGATATTTATCATCTCTTTTTGTTGAGTTTTTCGTATATTTATCGTGATCCATGTTTAGTTATGATTTTGACTTATTATCATTAGCCTTAGTAAGTGTCAAGTCGACCCCTCGTCACTACTTCTTCGAGGTTAGACTGATACTTACTGGGTACATATTGTTTTATGTACTCACGCTACACTTCTGCACTTAACGGTGCAGGATCTGAGGCAAGTGCATCTGGATACGCATCCGGCACGCACTCTTGATATGGGTTCGAGATTCCACGGTGAGTTGCCCTTCCGAGTTGTTTAGCAGCATGCCGGAGTCTCTCTTTTATTTTGCTTCTATCTATTCTTTTTAGACAGTAGGATAGACATCTTTTGTATAATTTACTAAGTTTCCCATATACTTGTGACACTAGATCTTGGCATGTATTAGTGGACTTGTGGTATTTGGGTTCTGTTCTTATGGTTATGAACATTTCTACATGATTCACTTATTAATTTAAATCGGTCTCTCGTCAAATATTTTAAATTAAGGAAAATCACTACATGGGAAATTTGTTAAAATTGGAATGTTATTAGGTTATTTGTTGTTGGCTTGTCCGGCAACGGTGTTAGAAGCCATCATGGCCTGCCATGGAATTGGGTTGTGACAACATGGTATCAGAGCACTAGGTTCACATAGGTCTCACAAGTTATAAACAGGTCTAATAGAGTCTTGCGGATCGGTGCGGAGACGTCCGTACTTATCTTCGAGAGGCTATAGGATGTTAGGAAACTACTCTTTATTCATCTCCTATCGTGCAATTGATGGTATACTAAGTTTATTCCTCTTTTTCTCACAGTGGTGAGAACACATGCAGCAGACGTTCCAGACCCGGGAGAGGCATCTCCCCTATTGCTAGAGGATGAGGTAGAGGACGGGGGAGGGCACCGGCCCGAAGTAAGGGCGAGGACGTCCCAGAGTTTCCCCAGTTGCACCGCCAGCTGATCCAGTGGAGGATCCTATAGTTGAGGAGTAGGGCGAGGTGCCCACAGCAGAGCCATCCCCGACTGACTTCATGACGGCACCGGGTTTCCAGGAGGTCATGGACCATATGCTACGGTTCATGGATTCTATGACCCAGGCCAGTTTACTTCCAGCAGACCCGGGCACATCTCAGGCGGGAGGGGGAGCACAGACCACTATCGCTCAGGCTCCTGGGCGTGCAGACGCTGTGTATCATACCCCGGGCATTCTTCCCATAGGCGGAGCCCAGCTAGTAGCAGCAGCTGTACTTGAGCCTAGACTAGCTGCGGCCACCGAGCCGTAGAATATTTTGGATATATGGACTAGGCTTCACCCTCCGGTCTTTGGGGGTGAGCGACATGAGGATCCTCAGGACTTCATTGACAGGTGAAGGTACAGATGCGCATATTGGAGTCTCACGGGGTGGATTTCACTACCTTTCAGTTGGATGGCAGCGCACGTAGGTTATGGCAGTCGTATCTTCTTGGTAGACCAGCAGATTCTCCTCCCATGACTTGGGACCAGTTCACCCGCCTATTGTTGGATAGGTATCTTCCACCCTCTTAGAGGGAAGATCTACGGTTTCAGTTTGAGCATCTTCAACAGGGTCATATGTCTGTGATCGATTATGAGGCGAGATTCTTCGATTTGTCTTGTTATGCACTTATGATACTCCCTACTGAGGTGGAGCGAGTGCAGAGGTTTGTTGCAGGGTTGCACTCATGTATTCAAGCTACTATGGCTCGAGAGATGGAGATAGGGACTCCCTATTAGTTAGTAGTGGAGATTTCCCGCAGGATTGAGGGTTACCTTCAGATGGGTAGAGAGCAGATGCAGCGGGACAAGAGGTCTCATTTTTCTGCAGAGTTTAGAGGTACCCCAACTGGGGGCAGAGGTCATTTGGGGAGGGGCCAGCCTAGCATGCCCCCATATTCATCACCACCACCTCCTCGAGGTTCTCCAACGAGGCCCTATTTCAGTGCAATGTCAGAGAGTTCTTATCGCCCGCTAGCTTTCCAGTGGGTATTTCGGTCATCAGGATTCTTCCATTGCTTACTTCAGTGCCATGCCAGAGAGTTCATATCGCCACAAGCTATTCAGGGTTCTTCCGATGGTTATTCATGCCATCAGGGTCAGACTTCGGGGCAACAGGTCACCCCGCCGAGAGGTTGTTTTGAGTGTGGGGATCTTAGTCATGTGCGGAGATATTGCCCCAGGTCAACAGCCTATAATTACAGCTCTAGCAGCCGCACCATCCGTCCGACCGCCCGAGGCAGAGGGCAAGCGGGTAGAGGTCGTCCCAGAGGTGGAGGTCAGGCATGTGGAGGCCAGCCAGGTGGTGCTCCAGCCAGATTTAATGCTTTTCCGACCAAACCAAATGTAGTGGTCTCAGATGCCGTGATCACATGTATTATCTTTGTCTGTGGTAGATATGCTTCAGTATTATTTTATCCAGGATCTACCTATTCATATGTGTCATCATTGTTTGCTCATTTTTTGGATATTCCTCGTGAGTTCTTGGGTACTCTTGTCTATGTATCCACTCCTATGGGCGATTCTGTTGTTGTGGATCAGATCTATCGGTCATGTGTGGTTACATTCTGTGTATATTTTCGCGCCCCTTTTTCTCACGAAATTGGGTTTCGACATGTGACAACTCTTTTAAGGAGGTATTAAAAGAGGACAGTTGCCACCTAACAATTTTTAAGGTGCGTTAGGGCACCTATTTGCAAGTGACTCGGGTTTAACTAGTTTACATCACCAAAGATCGGGTAAGGGCTCGAAATTACCTCGAAGAGAAGGTGTTAGGCACTCTTCGAGGTCCACAACTGTGGGTCCCGACCGAACTTGAATTGTATGAATTAGTTAGATAAACAAATATTAGAGAGCACAAAGTTCGAGAATTTTATAAAAAAAAGACTTTGAATAAATGAGTACAAGCACTTGATTCAAATAAAAGGGAAATAAAATGGGGGGGAGGGGTCCTAAGTTTTTTAGCTTAAAGGATCACCCGGTGTAACATAAATAATACTTCGTAACTCTCTCGAGATGGGGTGTTACTCATATTACGCAGCGGGCACAGACTATCATCTCCTGCTACCCGATTACCATCTTTATGTTGTTACCTAAAGCGCACTACTTCAATTATAACTCGTACCTTATGCGTGCACTACCCGTCCCATACCTATGGTCTAGGAGGCATTGAACCTTTATTTTGGGGGTTCTAGACC
The DNA here is from genome assembly GCA_005239525.1 of Nicotiana knightiana. Lineage (NCBI taxonomy): Eukaryota > Viridiplantae > Streptophyta > Magnoliopsida > Solanales > Solanaceae > Nicotiana > Nicotiana knightiana. The sequence continues at coordinate 11,257 of ML416691.1, read as the reverse complement.
TCACTTAGGTTGCTCAAAAAATGTCAAAACTAGGCGACATACAAAAAAACATGTTGGACTTCACATATAGGCAATCAAAGGCTCAAGTTAGCCTCCACACTTAAATAACAAATGCACACGAAACAGGTTTTTATGTTACGTAGTTCAAGATTAAGGAACTTAAATCCCTATAGACATGATTTCTATGAGATAAGTCATCAAGGTATGCAAGCAGTTTTAGGAACCAATGTTATTCATATACAGGATTGTATAGGTTGTTTCACACTGATTATTGAGATGGCAGATTCCCAGTTATTAGTCCTGCAGATGTTGCGCCTAGGTGATTTATGTAATAAAGACAGTGACATCTATTGAGAGAAACCCAAAATTACTCATACTCTTGATAATGGCCTAAGTGAGCGATGAAAAATGTTGAGAGGGGCGTCATTAACAGTTATTAAGGCGAACAGTGGTATCCTATAGATAGGATTTCTAACGATCAGCACTTCGGAACCTGACTTTATTGTTATACCTTAACCTTATAGGCAGGTTTTCTAGGTGAACAATGCGATGCAATAACAGATGAGATGATTAGAGTCCTATAGGCATTATCTCTAGTGGATATGCTACCGTGATGCAAATTAAAGGAAAGTTCAACGATATTTATTTCCTACGAGGAGGTTTTCTAACATGTAGCAACAAAGATATTGAAGCATTTGAGCTCATGCTTTGCTAGTAGACAAGTAGTGCAAGTGTGTGCTTTTCCGAAGGGCATGATTTCCACAGTGTTCATAGAGAATGAACGACATAAATCAAGCACATCACTCAATCCTATAGTCATGTTATCTACCCATCGCATATTAATATTAAAATCAACCCCATTCCCCTTTTATTAATAACCCCAATTATATATACAAGGATTATTACAGGCCCAATAATGAGTAAAGTAACAATATTACATAACAGTGAACATGCCTATAGTAGGACAAAATAAATAACTAAATACCCAGCCTTACTGGGCCTTCACTATCTCTGACATAGCATAATTAGGCCTTCAACAATGAACCAGGTTCAATACACGATCATGGGTCCATAGAAGAGTTCAGACCCCTTTCAATGAGCCAAAGCACCAAGTGTTGTACCACTTGGAACAACCAATATAGATACACAGTACATGATAGGGAAGTAGAGTATTGAGGACAGTTTTGGAGGTTGAGGGAATAACTAGGACCAAGCCCTAGTGTGTCAGAGTTCACAAGGTCCTCAATTGGACCTCGATCAGTGCTCACACTAGGGAGGCCAGCAATAGCACCTAGATAGCCTTGGCTTTCAGCCGGCTAAGAATGGGAATTTAGGATATCAGAGCAGCAAGTAAGGAGAGTGGACAGAAATCAAGTAATACACCAAATTGAGCATACAGAGAAACTAGTCAAGCAGTCCAGTAGGTTTAGCAAGGTTTTCATAGCAAAGTACCTCATAGACAACCTCATATGAATTAGGAGAAGGAAACAGGTTTGCAGGCATACGTAGGTTATCATGCATAGATGCATGAAGTTGAACTAGTTGAAACCTAAAGATCCAATTAAGTTAAGTCTAACCTAATGCCAATATTAATCAGTACTTAGATATGATGGAGGGGTACATACATTGTGATAATCACTGAAAGAATGAAGCAAGGCATACTGGGACAATATATTAGCAGAGGAGCAAAGTCCTAGTTAATAGGAAAAAAAAGAGTATTTATCTTTTAAAAATAAGACAGCATGAAACATGTTTAAAGCAGACTTTAGAGCATCATCCCATAGAGTTAGGACTAATACAGAAAGGGCTATCAAGTATACATAGAACTTAGCATTGAAAGATTCACTCAAGTGGGGGGGTTACATAGAGTTGGGTGGTATCCAAAAC
>ML416684.1:62903-110320 GCA_005239525.1 Nicotiana knightiana | reverse complement strand
ATTGGGTTTTAGTGGGATGAAACGGTGTCGTTTGGCTTTTAACGGGGGCAGGCCGGGTTAAGGGTCTGGGCTGGGTTGTTTGGGTGTTAAAAAAAAGATTTGGGCCTGGGCAGCTTTGGCCCAGGTCCGATTTTAACTTTCTTTTATTTAAACAAAGATCAATTAATTAATTCCCACTCTAATTTAAAACCAATGGAACGTAGTAATTAATTTAATCCCGATTAATCAATAATGACACGACCAATTCTATATTCCTAAGTCAAACCGCATTTTATTGAATAAAGGATGATTAATTTCTGTAGTAATCAATTACTAACCACTACATTACGTTAGATATTCGTCATTTGTCTATCATTTAACTAATTATGACCAATAAATTCGTAATGCAGAATTTCAATGATTTTGACAGATGAATTATGGATATGCCAGCAACGCGAATAATTCACAATTAATTACTGAAAAATCAGTCAATATTTTATAAAATTAATTGATTTATTGTGATTTTTATAGGACGGTATGACGAGTAAAAATCACATGCTCACAATGCTCTCAGCCACTTCTATAGGAGGTTTGTGATCCACTATGCGGCCTACGAACCTGTTATGTGGTCGCATAATGGACCGCATTTCTTCACTTGGATTTGGCCACACTGATTGTTGGACACTGCGGTTCACCTGGGCATTATGCGGTCTGCATGTTGGATTTGCGGTCCGCATTTTCAACTATGTGGTCGCAATTTGCCCATTCTTGTCTTTTTTCGGCTTTTTGATTCCATTTCCATGTTCTTGGGTCCTCAAGCTTCATGCACTGCAAAACATAAAAATTACATAAGTATAAAAGAAAATTGCATTTAAAACGAGCTAAAATCTAAGCAATTGGTATTAAATGTGCCGAACTTCTCCGGTCGTGGAAAATAGAAGGAAGTTGGGCGGAGAGACTTATCACCACATCTAGCGCGTCAATGCAATTGATAAAGATAAATGGTGGAGTAGAAAAATAGAAAGCATACCGGCATGGTCGGGACATGAACCTGACAAATGACTTGGGAAGAAACTCCAAGGCATTACCAAGCCAATACATCTGAAACGTCATGGTTTAACTTTTAGGCTTGGATATCCGTATAACTGGCAAGAATATGATGATTGGTCGCCACCATTGCTTGGTCAATATTACCCTCTTGAGCATCCAGTGTCGTATTTGAGCCAATCCTTCCATCAGGCCAATAAAATATGGGATCCGAAGAAGAAGAAGCGTTGGCTGAGGAATTTGATTTCAGAAGATGATGATATGGATTGGTGTGTGATAGTTTAGGAGGAGGAAGAAGGCCTTACCATACAGATAGTGGAGAAGGGAGCATTTCTCAAGAATTGGACCGCTACATCATCAAGGGCCCGAGGAGTCCTGGGGTAGCAAGGCTACTAGCATAATTTATTTCCTGAGCACTTTGTTTTAAACAATATTTTTAGTATTTCATTTCGGAAAACATTATTTGAGTTATTGAAAATTGCTTTGTTTGAAATTTTAATATTTACCAATGGCTTCATGTTTTATTATTAGTATCTTTATTTCATATATTTCTCTCTGCATCATTGCTATTTCTTATCTTGATGAACCAACGACTGTGACATGTAACGAGACAACGCAACACAAGGAAAGTGAATCGGAGGAAATTGAAGAGAGGATGTATTACATGAGGAAATTATCAAAGAAGTTGAGAATTTTGAGAACAAGCCCAAGTCCAACATGGACGAAACCGAGATAATCAATTCAGGAGATTCTGAAACCATCAAGGAAACGTGCATAAGCATCCACTTGTCACCGTCTGAGAAGGAAGAATACACTCATTACTTGAAAGAATATGTGGATATTTATGCATGGTCATACGGCGATATGACAGGGTTAAAGCTTCATCGTACAAAGTTGTGACCAAGAAAGTCGTCGCACATTTTGTCAAAGATCAGATTGTTTGTCGATTTGGGGTTCCAAAGTCCATCATCACTGACAATACCGCCAATATCAACAGTGATCTAATGAAAGCATGTGTGAAACTTTCAAAATCAAGCACAAGAATTCCACAACATATAGGCCTCAAATGAGCGGAGCCGTAGAGGCCGCCAACAAGAACATCAAGAAGACAATAAGAAAAATGATAGAGAACCATAAGAAATGACACGAGAAATTACCATTTGCCTTACTAGGATACCATACCACAGTCCACACATCAACCAGAGCAACTCCTTTTTTGTTGGTTTATGGTACCGAAGCCGTCATTCCCGTCGAGGTTGAAATTCCTTCTCTGAGGATTGTACAAGAAGCAGAACTCAGTGACACAGAATAGATAAGGAGCCGCTATGAGCAGCTAGCCCTCACAGATGGAAAAAGGATTAATGCAGTGTGTCATGGTCAGCTTTATCAGAATAGAATGTTTAGAGTTTTCAACAAAAGGGTCAAACCAAGACAGTTCATACCGGGGCAGCTGGTGCTGAAACGGATCTTTCCACATCAAGATGAAGCCAAAGGAAAATTTTCACCCAACTGGCAAGGTCCTTACATGGTTCACAGAGTATTAACAAGAGGAGTGCTCATACTCGCATAAATGGATGGAGAAATATGACCAAAGCCTATCAATTCAGATGCAGTTAAAAGATATTATGTGTAAACTATTCATGTGATGTAAATTGAAATACGCTTGACCTGATTCCCATTTAAGAGGTGATACATAGGCATCCCTGAGGGTTCGGTCACAATTCAATAAACTTTCCATTTTTCTCCACAATAATAAATTGGGACAGAATTTTTAGGAGAAGCAAGTTCAGCTAACAGCAGCATACAGAATAGTCAGAAAGCCACTTAATTTACTTGGGTAGAATTTTTAGGAGGACCCTCAAAATTCTATGGAAAAGGAAGTCTCAATGTCTCTAATAATTTCACATTTACTGGTTGATGTAACAGATTTCTAAATTGCATATTACTATATCTTTTAAAAAAAACCATAAGCGCATGCTTTTGAAAAGAAAATTTACTTTTTAGCCAGATGCTGCCTACGGTGACTTAAACAGGACCTTCGGGCAAATTGGAGCAGAGAAAGTAGACAAAGACATGAGCCAACCTCTCCTAAAAAATTCATGAATTTTCTTTGGATGGAGGAAAAGGTCATCATCATAAGCATCGTCACGACACCACAACTACTATACACAAGACACATTGTCAGCTAAAAATACTTCACTCTTACTCTTGCATAAGGCAAACCACTGCCTTCTCTTTGCATTAGTCTAAGCCCTGCCTCCCTATTTGCATAAGGCTAAGCACTTCCTTCTCTTTGCATGACGCGAAGCCCTGTCTCAATCCTTGCATTAGGCTAAGACCTACCTCCCTACTTGTATGAGGCTAAGACCTGCCTCACTATTTTCACGAGGCTAAGCCCTGCCTCCATATTTGTACGAGGCTAAGCCCTGTCTCCCTATTTGCGTAAGGCTAAGCACTACCTTCTATTTGCATAAGGCTAAGCACTGCCTTCTCTTTGCATGAGGCTAATCCCTACCTCCCTACTCGTATAAAGCTAAGCACTGCCTTCTCTTTGCATGAGACTAAACCTTGTCTCAATCATTCCATGAGACTAAGACCTACCTCCCTACTTGCATGAGGCTAAGCCTTGCCTCCCTATTTGCACGAGGCTAAGCCCTGCCTCCCTATTTGCATAAGGCTAAGCCCTGCCTCCCTATTTCCATAAGGCTAATCACTGCCTTCTATTTGCATAAGGATAAGCACTACCTTCTCTTTGCATGAGACTAAGCCCTGCTTCCCTACTCGCATAAGGCTAAGCTCTTCCTTCTCTTTGAATGAGGCTAAGCCCTGCCTCCATCCTTGCATGAGGCTAAGCCCTGCCTCCATGCTTGCATGAGGCTAAGCCCTGCCTCCCTATTTGCATAAGGCTAAGCACTTCCTTCTCTTTTCATGAGGCTAAGCCCTCCCTCCCCATTTGCATGAGGCTAAGCCGTGCCTCCCTAATTGAATAAGGCTAAGCATTGCCTTCTCTTTGCATGAGTCTAACCCCTATAACCTTATTTTCATAAGGCTAAGCACATCCTTCTCTTTGCATGAGACTAAGCCCTGTCTCAATCCTTACATGAGGCTAAGACCTACCTCCCTACATTCATGAGGCTAAGCCTTGCCTCCCTATTTGCACGAGGCTAAGCCCTGCCTCCCTATTTGCATGAGGCTAAGACCTGCCTCCCTATTTGCATAATGCTAAGCACTGCCTTCTATTTGCATAAGGCTAAGTACTACCTTCTCTTTGCATGAGACTAAGCCCTGCTTACCTACTCGCATAAGGCTAAGCGCTTCCTTCTCTTTGAATGAGGCTAAGCCCTACCTACATCCTTGCATGAGGCTAAGCCCTGCCTCCCTTCTTGCATGAGGCTAAGCCCTGCCTCCCTATTTGCATAATGCTAAACACTTCCTTCTCTTTTAATGAGGCAAAGCCCTCCCTCCCCATTTGCATGAGGCTAAGCCCTGCATCCCTTCTTGCATGAGGCTAAGCCCTGCCTCCCTATTTTCATAATGCTAAACACTTCCTTCTGTTTTCATGAGGCAAAGCCCTCCCTCCCCATTTGCATGAGGCTAAGCCCTGCCTCCCTTTTTGAATAAGGCTAAGCAATGCCTTCTCTTTGCATGAGTCTAAGCCCTACCACCCTATTTTCATAAGGCTAAGCACTGCCTTCTCTTTACATGTGACTAAGCCTTGTCTCAATCCTTGCACGAGGCTAATCCCTGCCTCCACATTTGCATGAGGCTAAACATTGCCTCCCATTCTGCATAAGGCTAAGCATTGCCTTCTCTTTGCATGGGACTAAGAATTGTCTCGAATCTTGCACGAGACTAAGAACTATCTCTCTTTGCATAAACACATATATTACTCTATTTTAATCTTGCATAGTTGTCTTCTCTCGGGCTAAGCTCTTCCCTTAACTTTACAGAAGACTAAGCTCTATCTTGTTGCCTCTAGCATCATGTCTTTGCACCTCATGGGCTGAAATATAGCCAACTTGTCTGAAGGCGTCATAGTCTGAAGGCATCATCTTCATAGCTAGAAGATATCATGTCATGGCCTAAGGGTCTCTCAAAGCTTGCACATCATTATTCAAAGGTATCATGGTCCGGAGGCACCATTATCATGGCCCGAGAACATCATTTCATGGCCTACAAATACCTTACCATACAATTCATGGCCCGTGACATCATGGTCTAAGGATGTCATCCTCACCGTCCAAAGACAAACTTCAAGGTCCAAAAGTAATGTGCATTATTTCTAGATTTACGCAACAATTTATACATATGTGCTTGCAATGTATATATTTACATGCGGAAAGTTACCGTTATCCCAACAGGAGCAACCCCACTCTAGTTCCCATCCACATCCTTCAAAGTATTTCAAACATCACCGTTCATCATCCGTTACCCATAACCGTTTCAAACCTTAATTAACCTTGCTTGGAACATTTTGTTCGTACTTGCAACGACTCCATTGCTTACTCCATCTTTGGATCCAGAACTACACACGGCCTGATTCCTATAAAACAAGGGATATGTAGGCAGCTTAGAAACCAGAGCTATATCTTTCAAATCACCATATTCGGTCAAAATTGGTCATCATGTCTTTACCCGACAACTCTTCCGTCCTTCCCGGGTAAAGAGTGAGAGTTTTTGATACCCAACTTTTCCCTCATATTTCTCAAGAAATACATATTTACCTTCAAAATAGTGCACGAGCATCATCAAGTACTTTTCCATAATTTTTAAGGGCTTTTAATAAATTTATTCTTGCATAAATAATTTTTAATTGCATCACAAGTAACATTATAATGATTTGTCATTTAGTTTTCATTATATATATCCATATCAAGCTTTAAATATTTTGATATATTTATTTTAATTATATTTTCATCCTAAGGCTAAAATTGCAAATTTTGAACAATAGCCCATATATATGCATAATTACATTATTTATACAGAAAATTACTTTTGATATTTTTATAATGTTTAGTATTATTTTAAATCATTTTCATGCACAAATGATATTTTTTACTATTAATTATTTTTCTATAAATTATTTTACTGATTTAATTGGGTATTTAAAATCTAGCCCTTTTTCTTAATTAATTTCGGACCTAACCCAATTACCCAAGCCAAATTACACCAGCCCAATACCCTAATACCCAAATACCCATTAACCCAATCCTTGTACCCATTTAAAACCCAACCCAACACCTTTAAATCGGGACCGTTGATTTCTAAAATCAACGGTCCACAATCCTCCCACCCCTTTAACTAACCTAACCCACCTAAACCCTAATTACTTCCACCTACATGCCGTCACAAAACACTCTCATCTTCCTCCCCCCTTCTCTTCTGAAACCCTAGTGCCGCAATCCCCATGTCCCCTTCGATTCCAACCCAGAAATGGAATCACTCGGTATTTCCTTACCTTATCTATAGATATTTCCTCACCAGCTACCCATTTTTGGTGTTACCTAATTTACTTGCCTCAAATGGCAAGAAGATCCTGTAGAGATCGAACTCAGGCTGGTTCAAATCTCTACATCTATATTTATGAGCTTTTCTTTGTAAGTACGAATATCTTTCGTATCTTTCACTGATTATTACTTAACCCTAAGGTTAGGGTTTTCGGATCTTTCCGATTCAAACAAAAATTTGTTTTAACCTTATTTTTTATGTTATTCCGTATAAATCTGCTTTTTTTTTTGTTAAATATTTTTTTACTTACCCAATTTAGGGTTTCAAATCTTCTTAATCGAACCAGAACTAGTTCGATTCTATGAATAACCCTTGTCTATGTTCACTTTAACAAAATATTTGATTCTTTACTTTTGTTTTTGTCAATTTTATGGCTTACCTAAAATTAGGGTTTCGAACCTTTTATTTTAGGGCCAGATCTGTTTGATTATGTGTTCTGTGAATATGTTCCAGTCTACGTTCATCCTATAAAGCATGTGACTCTTGCCTTTTATATTTGTTGATTTTATAGGTTTACCTAAAATTAGGGTTTGAAATCTTTTACTGAGATTTTTATTCTTTCCTTTCGCGTATGGTACTTATATTTTCCTTATTCTGTTCAGTTTACCCTGATAACATTATTTTTTACTTTATTTTTCCTGGCATCTGATTGTTGATTGATTTTTATATGATGCTTTCCTAATTTTCAGTGGTACTCTCCTGGTTACTCGCTATTACGCCTGTTAATTGACTGAACTCTAACTTAAATTTATTCTGAGTTTAACGTCTTTCCTTATTTATGTATGTTGATTTCTTCCATTATTTGTCTGCCTAATCGAATACTATTTAAACCCTTTCCCCTCTTACCTTTAGACAGGACTCGAACTCTCACATTCTCACTAAAAATTAGTTCTTTTACTGTGATTTTGTGCTCATTATTTCTGGCCTCGCCCGGCTAAAAGCCAAGGCCAAGTGATTCTGGAACTTAACTGCTGTAGCATATTTACGTGCTTTCTTGCTTAATTGGTAAGCCCTAATCCCTTGCCGTTTCATTATCCATGTTTTCATAATCAGTGTTACCTGAACAACATGTCTTGAACCTTACTTTCAACATGATTTTACCTTCTAATCTTATGGTTAATACTATTAGTTTAAGATTAGCTATTTTTGAATAATTTTAATCCTCATACAAGCTAGCTTAATGTTTAACTTGTTTCATGCACTACTTGCTGATCTTGCACATGTTTTGAACTTAGCATCATTATGATACCATTAACTTCAACCTGGTTCATTAATCCTCACCTCACAGATTTCTATGGTTACTTAATGTGTCCTGCCAAATTTGTTCGACCAAAATGTTTGCCTTAGCATGCATATTTGATTAAGCAATGGTTGTCCTAAATGTCAGCATGCTCACATAGTATAATTAGGTCTGTTTGAAGCTATGTACTTTTCAAACTTTGCTGTTTTCTGGATGCAATTCTATGTTCTAAACCTTGTTTCTTCTGAAATCAAACTGTTTTGAAATATGCCCCTACTTCCTTTTAATATGCTGGTATTTAAAACATCCACTCTTAGTCCCATAGGTTCTTAACCACCCCAGAGTGAGCACTACTTATGGTACACATGAGACTCATGTAAATTCTGTCACACTAGAAATTGGTTCCCAATGTCTTGTGAGTTATCTTCTGAATGTGTGGTTCTGGTGTGAGCATTGTCGTGGGTCCTGAGGCCCTTGGGAACTTTGACACATTAGAAACATCTTTCTAATTTGCTAGGGGTGAATCACTATGTTGTGCCTCAAAGTTGTTATGGTTGGAAGGCCTGGTTCCCAGGTTTATTTGGGCCTAACAAAGGCTCCCTGTAGTATATCTTTTTACTATTTTATAATTCATTTGCTATTATGGTCTGTAATAACTTTGTAATAATCAGATTCTGTGGATATTTAGTAAAGTTGTAGGATTTTATTATTTCCTTGTGTTAAACTGGGTAGAAATCCTGCCTATAGGGTTTCAGCTATGCTGCTAATTCTATTCATTTGGTAACAACTGTATGAGTTATGTATTTGTGCTTAGAGATCCTGCCTATAGGTCTTTCATTGATGGTATTAATTATTAGTTGTATATTTTCATCATTAGAGATACTGCCTATAGGGTTGATATTATAATGACATTAAAAATCCTGCCCATAGGATCTATCAATATGTCTAACAGACGTGCATTAGCAATCATGCCTGTAGGATCCCACTATTTGATTTAATTATTTTCTAGCAATGTGTACAATTCCTGCATGTATTACTACTCACTAGATGTCATGCCTATAGGATTAAATAAATTCAATAATAGATACCATGCCTATAGGACTAAAATCAGTTTCAACCCTATAAATCATGGCTATAGGATCAAAAAACAAAATCAATTCAAATGATAGATGTCATGCCTATAGGATCAAAATCAATTCAGATAATTAGAAAGCATGCCTATAGGATTAAAAAGGTAAATAAACATATCTATATAAAGTTAAAATAAGTGCTACACCTAGAAATCATGTCTATATTTGCATCATTAGAGATCCTGCCTATAGGGTTGATATTATAATGGCATTAGAAATCCTGCCCATATGATCTATCAATATGTCTAACAGACGTGCATTAGCAGTCATGCGTATTGGATCCCACTATTTGATTTAATTGTTTTCTAGAAATGTGTACAATTCGTGCATGTATTACTGCGGACCATATGTCATGCCTATAGGGTTAAATAAATTCAATAATACATACCATGCCTATAAGACTAAAATCAGTTTCAACCCTAAAATCATGCCTATATGATCAAAAACCAAAATCAATTCAGATGATAGATATCATGCCTATAGGATCAAAATCAATTTAGCTAATTAGAAAGCATGCCTATATGATTAAAAAGGGAAATAAAACATGTTTCTATAAAGTTAAAATCAATTCTACACTTAGAAATCATGTCTATAGGTCTGTAACCATTAAACTTGTAGAAATCATGCCTATAGGGTTCCATTAATTGGTTCTGAATTCAATCGCCAATGTCAATCACTTAGGTAATATACGTGTAGGACTAAATAATAATTATGGGTTTACTGCCTGAAGCGCCTAGATTATACTGAATAAAATCAGGAGGCAAACAACAGGTCTTAAAACTCGCCTTAATAAAATTACACTATGTTTTTTCACATAGATATCCTACCTATAGGATTTTAAGTTTAACAAAGTTTGTTGAATAGGAGCGTGCATTTGTTGTCTTATGTGTGGAGGTCAAAGTGAGCCCATATTTGCCTTTTATCTGAAAGTCCTAATTGTTTTGCTTGTCGCCTAGACTTCTACATTTTTTAGCAACATAGGCTGGGTATAGAACTATCCCAAATAGAGTTCCTAATACCTCCAGGGCAATAGATAACGGATGGGTAGTGCACGCATAGGCAACGAACTAGAATCAACTAGAACGCTTGAGTAACAACTTAAAGATTGTAATCGGGTAGTAAGGAGATGATTTTCGGTGTGGTAAGTACTATGAGTAACACCCCGACTTGAGGGAGTTACAAAGTATTGCACGGGGTGATCCTCTAGTCTATAAAACTTAGGACCCCCCTCTCTTTATTCCTGTTTTAAAATGTATTGAGTACTTTATTTGTCCAAATTGCTTTCTTCCCCATAGACTAATTCACTTAATTTATGTTCGGCCGGGACCAACTGTTGTTAACCTCGTGGGGTGCCTAACACTCTCCCCTGGAGGTAACTTGAGCCCTTACCCCATCTCTGGTGATGTAAACTGGTTATATGAGTTATCTGCTCTAGGTGCCCTAATGAAACTTAATCCGATAGGTGACGACTCTCTTAATTTCAATTCCCTATCCTCTAAAAATAGATGTTGTCCCAAAAATGTCGAAACCCAATTTTGCGAGAAAAAGGGGCCGCGACGCCTACTACCAAAACTCTAGAGGAGACTACTCCTCAGATTCAGACCCCAGCAACCCATCCAGTTAGGGTAATTCACCTAGTTGCTGCAGCACCGCTCGCTGATGGGACAGTTATGTCCTCCGATGCTTTGTGGAGATTTGACATGTGTATCAAGCTTCTCCCTGTTCATTTCAGTGGTGCCACTACAAAGGACCCCTAGGAATACCTTGATAGTTGTCATGAGGTTCTTGGGAACATGGGTATTTTGGGGACCAATGTGGTCGACTTTGCTGCTTTCCAAATGACCAGTTCTGCCAAGAAATGGTGGAGGGATTATCTATTTACTAGACCATCGGGACTGCCTACTTTTACTTGGGATAAGTTTCACACCTCTTCTTGGAGAAGTTTCTACCTATTACTACTATAGAGGAGTGCCACCGTCGGTTTGAGCGTCTCAAACAGGGCAGCATGACTGTTACTCAGCATGACTGTTACTCAGAGAAATGCTACTTTTTTGCCACCCATAGAGAGGGAAAGGGTTAGGAGATTTATTGTGGGTCTTGCTCAGCCTATTAGATTGCTGATGGCTGAGGAGATAGGGAGTGAGATATCTTTCCAAATGCGTCCAATGTGGCCCGGCGAGTTGAGGTAGTTCTTGGATTTAGAGGTCAGGGGTCCGACAAGATACCTCAACACTCTGGTGGATTCAGCGACGCCACATCTGGAGGCGGGGTTACTTTCGGTAGAGGCCATTCTTCCAGGCCATTCCATTCAGCACTTCAGACATCCCATAGTGCCCCAGGTGGTCGTTGCTCTTAATTGCCTTATTCTGATCAGCCAAATCCTATCAGTGCACCTCCCCTTCAGAGTTTTCAGGGTGGTTATACATGTCGACATGGTCACTTTTCCCGCCAGCAGTCTCAGAAGCCGAAGTCTTGTTATACTTGTAGTGACCCGAGGAATGTTACAAGATATTTCCCTCGTGCATCGAGTAGTTCTCAGTATCAGGGTTCTCGTACTATAATTTTGGCACCAGCTACGACATGACCTACCCATCCAGTTAGGGGTAGGGGTCTGGTAGCCAGAGGTGTATGTTGTTCGTGAGTTTTTTGAGGTATTTTTTGTAGACCTATCGGGGATGCCACCCAATAGGGATATCTATTTTTGCATTGATGTGGCTCTGGGTGCCCAGCCCTCCTTGATAAGGGCTTCATTAGGCCTAGTGTCTCGCTCTGGGGTGCACCGGGTTTGTTCGTGAAGAAGAAGGATGGATCAATGAGGATGTGTATAGATTATCGGCAGTTGAACAAAGTCACTATCAATAAAAAGTATCCATTGCCGAGGATTGATGATTCATTTGATAATCTTCAGGGTGCCAAAGTGTTTTCAAAGATTGATTTGAGATCGGGCTACCATCAGTTGAAGATTAAGGAATCCAATGTCCCTAAGATAGCCTGTCGGACGAGGTATGTGTACTATGAATTTCTAGTGAAGTCTTTTGGCTTGACTAATGCCCCAACAGCATTTATGGACCTGATGAATCGTGTTTTCAAGCTTTATCTGTTTTATTTCCAATTATAATTACTTATGACATTCTAATATACTCCCGAAGTCGAGAGAAGCACGAGCAGCACCCACGAATAACGCTTCAAACATTGAGGGACAGTTAGTTATATGCTAAATTTACAAAGTGCTAGTTTTGGTTGGATTCAGTCTCCTTTTTGGGTAACGTCGTATCAGCGGAGGATATTCAGGTAGATCCCAAGAAGATTGAGGCAGTCAAGAACTAGCCTAGACCTACTTCAGCCATAGAGATCATGAGCTTCTTGGGTTTGGTGGGTTATTACCATCGGTTTGTGGAGGGGTTTTCATCTATGGTAGTATCGATGACTAAGTTGACTCAAAGGGATACCCCATTCAAATGGTCAGACGAGTATGAGGCGAGCTTTCCGAAGCTCAAGAAAACCTTGACTTCATCACTAGTGTTGGTGTTGCCATCAGGTTCAGGATCTTTCATGGTATATTGTGATGCCTCCCGTGTTGGGCTCGAAGTGGTATTGATTCAAGAAAGCAGAGTGATTGCATATGCGTCTCGGCAATTTAAGATTCACGAGAAGAATTACCCTGTCCATGACTTAGAGTTGGGAGCAATTGCCCACGTATTAAAGATTTGGAGGCACTATCTTTATGGCGTATTGTGTGAGGTTTTCATGGATTTGTTGAAGCAAAAAGATCTCAATTTGAGGATAAATAGATGTTGGAACAATTGAAAGACTATGATGTCACTATATTGTACCATCCGGGGAAGGCTAATGTGGTGGTCGATGCATTGAGTAGGAAGGCGGTGAGTATGGGCAGCCTTGTGTTCATTCTAGTTGGTGAGAGGCTGCTGGCTTTAGACATTCATACTTTGGCTAATCGGTTTGTGAAGTTAGATATTTCAGAGCCCATCCGTGTTCTAGCTTGTACAATCACTCGGTCTTCCTTATTCGAGCGTATCAGAGATCGGCATGATAATGACCCGCACTTGATGGTCCTTAGGGACATAGTTTGGCACGGTGGTTCCAAGAAGGTTACCATTGGAGATGACGGTGTTTTGAGGATGCAGGGTCGCGTGTGTGTGCCTAATGTATATGAGCTTCTAAGTTGATCCTTAAGGAGGCTCACAACTCTAAGTATTCTATTCACTTGGGTGCTTCCAAGATATACACGGACTTGCGGCAACATTATTGGTGGCGAAGGATGAATAAGGATATTGTTGCGTACATGGATCATTGCTTGAATTGTCAAAAAGTGAAGTATGAGCATTAGAGACCCGGTGATTTGCTTCAGCATATAGAAATTCCTGCGTGGAAGTGGGAGCATATCACTATACACTTTGTTGTTTGACTCTCACGGACTCAGAGGAAGTTCGATTCTGTTTAGATTATTATGGACATGCTGACTAGATCGGCACACTTCATTCCTATGACAAGTACTTATTCTTCGAAGTGGTTGGCAAAGATATATATTCGGGAGATCGTTTTCCTTCACGACGTTTTAGTGTCTATCATTTCTGATCTAGGTACGTAGTTTACCTTTCACTTTTAGAGGGCACTTCAGTGTTAGCTGGGTATGTGAGTTGAGTTAAGCATAGTATTTCATCCTCAAATGGACGGGCAGTCCGAACGTACTATTCAGATGTTGGTAGACATGCTCTGCGCTTATGTTATAGATTTTGGAGGATCATGGGATCAGTTCTTGCTGTTAGTGGAGTTTTCCTACAACAACATCTACCATTCGAGCATTCAGATGACTCCCGTCGAGGCATTATATGGTAGACGGTGCAGATCGCTAGTTGGATGGTTTGAGCCAAGAGAGGCTCGGTTATTGCATATAGACTTATTTTAGGAGGCCTTGGACAAGGTCAATATTATACAGGATCGACTTCATCCAGATCAGTCCATGCAAAAGAGTTATGCCAACAGTAAGGTTCGTTATGTAGCATCCATGGTCGAAGACAAGGTATTACTTCGGGTATAGCCGATGAAGGGTGTTATGAGATTTGGGAAGAATGTCAAGTTGAGCCCTAGGTATATCGGGCCATTTTAGGTTCTCGAGAGAGTGGGGGAGGTAGCTTATACACTTGCATTGCCTCCAGGGTTATCCTCAGTTCATCAGGTATTTCATGTGTCTATGCTTCGGAAATATCACGTTGACCCGTCCCACGTGTTAGATTTCAGCTCTGTCCAATTGGACAAGGATTTGACCTATGAGGAGGAGCCAGTAGCCATAAGGACAAGGAAATGGATTTTGCACAAATTTTTTCGAATCCACACCCTTCAGAATTGGGAGTGCGCCTTGGATCTGATCGACCCTCGAGTTGTAGGTCTCCACTTTTTTGTCGTTCGCCTCTATCTTTTTTGCTCCTAATTCAATCCTCTTTGCAAGGTATTCGAGCAGCTTCATAATGGCGGGATCAGCTGCTGACCAATTGTTGCTCGATATTTGTGGTGCATGTTCGACTCGATGAGCAGTTTCTGGTGGTGTTGTGCTTGGGGTACTCAGATGGCTTTGTAGCTGAGCCATAGCCACCTGTTGTGCCTACAAAATTTGAAAAACATCATGAAGGCTAACTTCCCTTTCCCTTTGAGCAGGGGTTCCTTGCGCTTCACGCTGGTCACTTTCACGAACGCTTCTATTTCTATGTGAACTCGCATCGACATGTTGAGCGTTGTGTGAGCCTTCATCGATAGAAATTTGCACCGGTGCCCCTTCGGGGTTTTGTGGTGGCACATCGATATCTGAGGCAGCTACGCCATTCTCTCCGTGGTCCACAGGACCGTTGTTTTCATGTGCGTTTACTGAGTTACACATTATCTGACCTGAAATTGAAGATTCTTGGGAAAAAAAGTGTGAAGAATAACTTGTGCTTTTAGAAAACAAGCACTAAAACAATCACTATTGTTTTTATCCCTCTGATGGGCGCCAAACTGTTTACCTTGAAAATGGTAATTACCATTATATTTGATTAAGTGGTTCTAAAAATAAGTTATCTATTTTAACACTGATTACTTAAGCAGTACATGTTGAGTATGAAGTGAGAAAAACAAACTAAGAGCGAGAGGAACAAAATTATGCAAACCGGGTAATGGACAAACCAGCCTTGAGGGTGGTCGGAAAGGCCTCGGGGTCGTGCTTTAGAAGCTTGATTAGGGGCTATCGATAATAGTCTAACAATGTTGAAAGACTTAAGAATGGCCTATTTATGATCAATAACAAGTAATAAATGAAGAATGATTCAAGAACACAATAAATGAGAAACAATGAATTAATGAAGCAATTGTAGAGAATGTTTTTAGAGAGCAGGGGATGTTCTTGTTCTTTTATTGAATATCATATGTGTTACAAAGTGACAAGAGTCCCCTATATATATGAGGGGGAATCCCAAAATAGTCAATGCGTATTTAATGTAAAGAGATATGGCTGGTATAGCCATTTAATGCCACGGTACGTGCTTGTATTATCTTGTGTACTTTGTCAGCTTTAACCACGTGCCCCTTGGGGATTTCCCGCCTTCCCATGTTAGCGTTTGATATGTACTGCTTCGAGGTCGACGACCTTCGATATGTATGGCCTCGAGGTTGAGGACCTTAGATATGCCCCTTGATACCATAACTCGGGCCTTCGAGCCTTCATTCTCGTTGAAATGGCCGTGAAATCGAGCTCTCCGATTTCAGCCGTATATATCTCTCTCAATAAGCGTGTGTTTATTATTTTTCTCGAACATCCCGCTCCCATTATCCCTTTTATTGCTACATGCACACCCATTTCCCAATTTTCCCCTTTATATGACCTTATATGCAATTCTTCGCTTAATCTTGTTACAATATGCATCCCCTCCGTTGTTTCTCAATCATGTTCGCTAGCTTCAAATCTTTAAAATTTTGTTATGTCTTTCCTAATCCCTACCCTCTTTTATCGCTTTATTATAATTTTTTCTTACACGAACTAACTCTTTCCTTCTTTTTCTTTCTTTTGTCTTTACATTTACTAATTATTGCATTTATCGCTTTTATCTTGTAAAATACTTGATAACCTATTGTTTTATCTTTGAATAATCACATTCTCTACATCATATTCCACTCGTGCACAATTAATACCATAGCAGCACTTGATGAGTGTTCGCGCTCTTACTATATTTCCCTTTTAAATTTGGAAAGGCTTATTTGCGGTAAAACTAGTTGATCATCGGTGAAGTCGATGGTTCCATGCCTTTCCCTCTCAAGTTGTCCACTTGAGGGTACCGGTCTAGACTCTTTTAGAAACACTACTCTAATGTTAACTGTGCATGCATCATATCTGAACCTAGTACGGGTTAGAATTTTGTTCGCATAATAACTCTCTAAAAAAGCATTGTCCAAAGCCCATCGGGACTTCCATAATCCCAACGGGCACAATCATGATATATGTATTATTTGGAAAACATGCCGATATGCTAATCATTAATGTGTAAGTAGTCAAACACATTGGGGGAGAGGGATAACTTTATTTGTTTTGTAGAAATGAGGCAAGAAGTCCCCAGGTTCAGCGTGGTCCGAAGTATATTGCCTCTGTTGCTAGATTGGTGGGAAGATCTCTCGCCAAGTGAGAAGAACCATGTGCAAAAGAATTCTTGGAAATTTACCGTCTTTGCTAGGCATTCAGCCAAACAATGTACTAATCGAGGCAGCCACTATGTTCTGGGATGAAAAAAGGGTTGTTTTCAATTTTGATAATATAGATATGACTCCCGTTCTTGGTAACCCTACTCTACTTTTAACTGTGCATGCATCATATCTAAACCTAGTACGGGTTAGAATGTTGTCCGCATAATAACTATCTAAGGAAATCCTTGTCCAAAGCCCATCGGGATTTCCATAATACCAACGGGCACAATCATGGTATATGCATGATTTGGAGAAAACCTGTTGGTATGCTAATCATTGATGTGTAAGTAGTCAAACCTGGTGGGGGAGAGGGCTAACTTGATTTGTTTTTCATAAACGAGGCTCGAAATCCCCAGGTTCAACATGGTCCGAAGTGTCTCACCTCTGTTGCTATATTGGTGGGAAGATCTCTCTCCAAGTGACTAGAACCATGTGAAAACAATTCTTGGAAATTTACCATCTTTAGTGGGATTCAGTCAAAAAATGTACTAATCGAGGCCGCCACTATGTTCTGGGATGAAAAGAGGGCTATTTTCCATTTTGGTAATATAAAGATGACTCCCCATCTTGATGAAATAGGAGGTTTTGCTGGGCTACCCTAGGATAGCTCTGGTTTGTTGGTACTGGAAAATCGTACTTCTATAGGGTTTCTGAAAATGATGGGTCTTAGAAAGAATGACGGGTTAGTATGCCTGAAGAATTCCTACATATCTTTCGACTTCATTTACGAGCGTTATGGGCACAGCACATCCTACCGTATCTATCATGATGAGTTTGCCAACATTTCCCTGGGCTGGACTCAACGTCGGGTTTTTGTATTCATCGTCTGTTTTCTGGGGATGATAGTATTTCCAATTCAAGGAGACGGGATCCACACTCATTTGGATATGGTTACCAAGACCTTAATGGAAGGAATAGAAGGACATACTTACACTATTGTCCCAATGATCATGGAAGAGATATACTGAGCCTTGGACCCCTGTAAGAAAGGATTTAGACATTTTGAGGGTTGTAATTTATTACTACAAATATGGTTGTTAGAGCATCTTCATAGAGGACAGTATCACCAGGAATTTCCGCGGTGACCATGGAATGACCACATAGCTTTTCACCATCCAAAAAGAATGACTTTCATCCTGGAAAAATTTGCACAACTGTGAAACACCATGGATTGGGTACACTTCTTTAGCATTTGACTGATGACAAGGTCCATTGGATGTTCGAGTGGTTCCCTACTAGTGAGATCATCATCAGGTCAAGGGATGTTCCTCACTTAGTGCTGATGGGGTTTAGGGGTATCTGTCCTTATGCTCGTACCAGGGTTATGAGATAGGCTGGGAGAAGACAAGTCATACCACGAGTTTCCAAGATGGTTCACTACAAAGCAGACTTTCAAGGTGACACCATTCTATTCAAGTGGGAGGCACAACATATATGGCATCAGAAGATCATTGTGGAAAAGGATACCATCGAACCAGATCGGTACCACACCTGTCATGTGTATTTCTACCTATCAAGGTTGGATGATGACATAGAGGGAGAAGACAAGCCAGGGATTGATTGAGGAAACAGGGTCATAGACGACACTGTTGAAGCATAATTAAAATATAGGAGGTTGTGTAAAAGAATCATTGAGTCTGAGGCCAGACATTTGAAACAACACAAGGTAGACATGGAATCAATGAATGAATGTAGAGGAATTGCTACTAAATCAACTGAGAGGTTGGAGTACTCAGAACACAGTCTGATGGATCTTGAAGGGAAGATGAGAAAATGATCGAGGATTGTCAGAATGCAGAGGCTAATGAAGAAGGAAACCTAGCAAGGGCATGTCTGTTGCTGGACATGCGCGACCTAGTGAATCTTATCGATGGGGATAAGATGACCAAGCTTGGAGAAGGTCCCTCCGGAACCAAGTAGATTAGAATTGTTGTTTACTTGCTTTTCTATAGTCGCTTTAGAAATTGATTTTAATAAGGAAAATTCCACTAGAACACTTTTGATTATTGTTTTAGAGGTTTGATATATTTATTACATTAATGAAACGAGGCAATTGTCAGCACTAAGTTTCTCCAAATCTATATGTCGCTAGGGCTGCCTCGGGCACAACGAGGTCCCCAAATTAGGACGTGAATTTATAACTACGCAATATATGTTTAAATACTGCAAATATCATTCCAAAACTCCCTATTTACTTATTTACCTCTTTGTTTTTCATTGTTTTGATTATTCTCATCCCCTAAGGTTGGTTCGTGCATACTGGCATCATCAGCATATCATACTAGATCTAGAGATTCTCCACCCTCTCCTCCTCTAAGTGATCCTAAAAGTAGGGGAAAATCTAGGACGGATGACATGAGTGGCATCAGGAATATTCTATGATTGGAGCAGAAAATATAGGAGTTACAAAGGGAACTTGAGCAGGTCCGCAACTTGGAAACCCCCTTCCTCACCTTAAATGTCCCAAATATTAACCAGGATAACGCCCAAAAACCAACGCCTCCTCAAAATACACCGAAACAACATCCACAAAATCTTCCCGCGCCTCATCAATATGCAACACCTCCCCAAAATACCAATCCTCCACTAGTACAAACTTCCCCTAATCACCAACATTGTCCAACTAAGTATCCACAAACTACTACCTACCATACTCCTCAAAATACACTACAACCTACCCCCGATCCGCATTACTCAACCAATGATCACCACTACACCCAAATCCTTCGTATCTATCAAAGTAACCCCATATACGTAGAAACCCTACCTCACCCTACTCAGCAAAACCGGTACACACCAGAATCTAGCGAGAAAGACCTACTCATCAAAAATATGGCAGAGGAACTTAAGAAGCTCACAAGTCGAGTCCAAGGCGTCGAAGGGGGTAAAGGAATGGAGGGTTTGAACTATGATGATATGCGTATTCAGCCGGATATAGAACTCTCGGAGGGTTACAAACCTCACAAGTTGGAGATGTTTGACGGAACATATGACCCAAAGATGCATCTAAGGACATACTGTGACAAGCTCGTAGGAGTTGGAAAGGATGAAAGGATCCGCATGAAATTATTCATGAGAAGCCTTACTAGAGAAACCCTATCTTGGTACATCAGACAATATCCAAAGAAGTGGGTTAGTTGGGTGAGCATGGCATCGAATTTCATGGATCGGTTCAGGTATAAAAAGGAGAACACACCAAATGTCTTCTATATGCAGAAACATAAGAAGAAGCTAATAAATACTTTCCGTGAGTATGCTACTCGGTGGAGATCAGAAGCTGCGAAAGTAAGCCCAGCATTGGAAGAAGAGAAGATGAACAAGTTCTTTGTCCGGGCCCAGGAATCGCAATACTACAAAAGGTTAATGGTTATCGAGAATGATAAATTCTCTGAAATCCTCATATTGGGGGAGACGATTGAAGAATGAACCAAGACTGAAATGTTAACTAATTTTGAGGCATTACAGGCTACGAACAAAGCTTTGCAGCTAGGGGGTATATCCAAAAAGAAATAAGTAGGGGTCGTGATGGCGGCCCAAGGTCCAAAATCTCCTCTTACATATTAAACACCTCTACCTACATATCAGCCTTCACCTCCCAGATATCTACAACTCTCCACCACCTACCATACATATAACACCCAGCCAGCCTATTACCACTCACCGCCAACCCGCCAAAACTATCTGAAACCCAGACCAAATTTCGACCACAGGCCGCCCAGATGATATACCTCTATTGTTGAACCTATCGATAAGTTATACGAAAGGTTCAAAGTTTTTTGGTATGTAACTTGTATTCCCGTTGTTTTCATGGAAAAATCTTCTCAATGGGTCAATCCAAATAAAACATGTGCCTGCCACTCCGGCATGAAAAATCATACCATTGATAAATGTCTCACTTTGAAAGACAAGATACAGGCATTAATTGATACCTAGGTCATACAGGAAAAGGAGGCTACTCCTAACGTCCACAACAATCCCCTCCGGGATCACAGGGGTGAGGGTGGTGAATGTGATAGAGACTGACGAAGTGTGGGACCTAGAAGGGTCAATTGGGCTTATTCGAGAGAGGGATAAACCTAAGAAACCTACAGGCATTCTAAATCCTATTGTGGTAAAGATACAATCGCCAATCGAAGTCGAAGTAACCGCACCAACCCCGTTCGAGGAGGAAGTAACAACATCTATGCTAAACCTTCTCCGTTTGAAGTAGAAGTGACCACATCCTTCGCTGTGACGGTAGCACCCGCACCATCCTTTAATTCAAATGTTGTACCCTAGGACTATGTTGTAGAGGCCAGGAGAAATGGAAAGACAAAAATGGAAGAAGATATTGCCGCACAAGGGATGACCAGTACTGGTAGAGTTTACACACCTGAGCACTTAGGGTGAACAAGTAAAGAAGCTGCTTCCATACAGCCCATCATCGAAAGTGGCCCAGATGATCTTTGGCGGAAGGTGCAAGCAAGAGAACATTCTGTAGTGGACCACCTGAACAAATCCCCTGCTCAGATGTCCATTTTATCATTATTGCAGACTTCTAAAGTACATAGGAATGCCTTGATGAAGGTATTAGATGATGCTTACGTGCCCAACAATATCACCAGCGGGGAAATGGCTAACATTGTGACAAGTAATGGAGAGTCATAAAATCACTTTTAATGAAGACGAATTGCCGCCCGAGGATTAAGCCACAACAAGTAGCAGCATATCACAGTACAATGCGAGGATAAATTCATTGCTATGGTTTTGATAGATGGAGGTTCTAGTCTCAACATCTGTCCATTGAAAACTCTGAAGAGATTGGGCAAAGGATTGCATGGAATACGGGCAGGAACTATGAACATAAAATAATTCGACGGATCTCAAAGGGCCACGGTCGGGGAAACCAATCTTTGCTTACAAATGGGCCCAACAAGTTTGATGTCGAATTCGAAATACTAGACATATCTGCCTCATACAACTTATTGTTGGGACGGCCTGGGATACACAGCGCTAGGGCGGTGCCTTCCAATTTGCACCAGGCTATAAATTTTGAATGGAACCATCAGTAGGTGATCATCTATGGAGACGGGAGTAATCGCATTTATAACGATCAAATTCTTTCGGTCGTAGAAAATAGAAAAAAAATTGGGTGGAGAGACTTATCATCACATCGAGCGCGTCAATGAAATTGAGAAAGACAAGTGGTGGTGCAGCAAAATAGAGAGCATACTAGCATGGACAGGGTATGAACCCGATGAAGGGCTCGGGGAGAATCTCCAAGGTTTTGCCAAACCAATACAGCTAAAACGTCACTGAACGACCTTTGGATTGGAATATCAGTACACCTGGCATAAGTATCAAAATTGGTCGCCACCATGGCGTGGTCCTTATTACCCCCTTCAACAACCAATACCGCATCCAAGCCAATTCTTCCATCAGGCTGATCAGGCTGATATGATATTGGGATCCGAAGAGGATGAAGTGCTAGCTAGTTTGAGGAATTTATTTCTAGAAGAGGAAGACGTGGATTGCAGTGTAATAGTTGATGAGGAAGAGGAGGAAGGCCTCGTCATCCAGAAATTGGAGAAAGGAGTCGTCCTCATAAATTGGAAAGCCACACCATCAAGGTCCCGACGACGGGGTATAATGGTTGCTAGTGGCATCTATTTTAAAACAATTCGTCTTGAGCATTTTTTAAAAATATTTTCTTTTTTTCTCAGTCTTTCGTTTTGGAAAAGATTGTTTGAGTCATTAAAAATCTCTTTGTTTGATATTTTAATATTTATCAATGGCTTGATGTTTTATTATTACTATCTTCTATATCTTTCTCTCTACAATATTACTATTTCTTATCTTGATGAATCAACGACTGTGACATGTAATGAAACAATGCAACATAAGGATAGTGACTCGGAAGAGGTAGAAGGAGAAGATGTGATACCTGAGGAAATTGTTAGAGAATTTTAGAATTTTGAAAATAAGCCTTAGTCCAACCTGGACGAAACTGAGATAGTCAACTTGTGAGATTCTGCAACAGTCAAAGAGACTCGCATAAGCATTCACTTGTCACCATCAGAGAATGCAGAGTACACTCATTTTCTAAAAGAGTATGAAGACATTTTCGCATGGATGTATGACGATATGACCGAATCGAGAACATCCATAGTATCTCACAAACTACCTACCAATCCAATGTATCCACCAGTAAAGCAAAAACTCAGGAAGTTCAAGCCAGACATGAGTCAAAAGATCAAAGAAGAAGTCACCATGAAAATCAGAGCTAAGGTCCTTAGGGTAATTGAATATCCATCTTGGTTGGCCAACATTGTGTTGGTTCCGGAGAAAAATGGGAAGGTCAGGGTGTGTGTCGACTATCGGGATTTAAATAGAGCAAGTCCCAAAGATAATTTCCCACTACCAAATATACACATACTGATAGACAATTACGCTAAACATGTACTCCAATCCTTTGTAGATTGTTTCGCGGGTTATCATCAGATCTAGATGGATGAAAAAGATGCCGAGAAAAAATTGAACTACGCTTCACCTGATTCCGTTTAAGAGGGGATATGTAGGCAGCCCTGTAGGTTCGGTCACAATACAATAAAAAATTTTATTTTCCCCACAATCAGAAAGTGGGCCAGAATTATGAGGAGGTTCCTCAAAATTCCGAAGCAAGTTCAGCCAATGGCACCGTATGCAGAATAACAAGAAATTTTTCTAGATGACTGAGGCATAATTTTGAGAAGGACCCTCAAAATTCTATGGCAAGAAGGTCGCAATGTCTCTGATAGTGTCACAGTTACTGGTTCATCTAATCAATTTTTTTAATTGCTATATTTGAATAAATATGTATGCATATTTTTCAATTTTTGTTTAATTTTTAGCTAGATGCTACCTAGGGTAACTCGAAGAGGATTTCAAAACTTACGATTTTTCTTTGAATGCAGGAATAAGAAATAGTCGCCAGTACATGCGAACCTTAAAATCACTATCTTCACAAACAACAAAGCTACCAAGCTCATCTCCAGCTAAGTAATACTCCGCTATCACTTATTATCTTTTCATTGCATGAGACTAAACATTGTTGTATACGGCTGAAATCAGAGATCCCGATTTTACGGTCATTACGGCGCTCAGAAGGCTCGAAGGTTCGAGTTTTGGCATCGAGGGGGCTTATCGAGGGTTCTCGACCCCGAAGCAGTGTAAATCGAAGACCACCATGGATAGGTGGGAAACTCCCAAAAGGAATGTGGTTAAAGCTGACCAAGTACGCAAAATCGTACAAGACCGTATTGTGGCATTAAATGGATGTACCAACCATCTCTCTTTTGTAATAATCACACATGTACTATGTTGGGATTCCCCATCATATATAAAGGGGACCCTTTTCACTTTGTAAGACACATGATATTATTTACAAGAAGAAGAACATTCTCTGCTCTCTAACTCAAACATTCTTTACAATTGTTCCACTAATTTATTGCCTTTCATTTACTGTGTTTATTAGTTGTTCTTCATTTATTACTCGTTATTAATCACTAATAGGCCATCTTCGGGATCTTCCATACTGCTACATCATTCTCGATAGCCCCTGTCAAGCTCTTGAGCTCGACCTCGAGGTCTATTCCGGCCAATCTCTAGATCCCGCCTCCCCACAACTCGGTTTTCCTAATCTCATCACCCTTCACTCTTATTTTGTTTTCTTACTTATCACCTAGCATCTACTGCCTAAAAAACTGGTATTCAAATAGATCACGTATTTTTAGAACCATAAAATCAAATATAATTGTAATTACCATTTTCAAGGTAAATAGTTTGGCGCCCACCATAGGGCTAAAAATAATAGTGATTGTTTTAGTGTTGGTTTTCTAAAAAAACATGTTATTCTTTACAATTTTTCTCGTCCAAGAATCTTCAATTTAAAGTCAGAAAATGTCTAGCTCAGAAAACGCACATGAAAAAAATGGTCCTAAGGATCATAGAGAGAATGGTGCAGCTACTTTAGGTGCCGGTGTGCCACTGTAAAACACAGGAAGCCCCTGCTCAAAATGAAATGGAAGTTAGCCTTCATGACATTTTTGAGATGTTTCTAGCACAACAAGTGGCTATTGCTCAGCTACAAAGTCATCAGAGAACCCCAAGCACAACACTACCAGAAACGACTCCTCAAGTGGAACAGGCACCAGAAAGGTCGAGCAATAATAGATTCGAAAGTATTGGTGCAAAAGCCATTTCCATCAAGTGCAGCTCCGAAGCCCGTCCCGAAGAAATTCAGAATGCTCGATCTCTTCAAGTACAACGGGACCTCGCACCCCAATGAGCACATTACTGCCTACACTTGTGTTGTGATAGGGAATGACCTAAGGATGAAAAAATTTAATCCGTCCTATTGAAAAAATTTGGAGAAACACTATCCAAATGGGCCATGATGTGGTATCATAACCTGCCCACCAACTCGATAGATTCGTTTGCCATGATGGCAGACTCCTTTGTGAAGGTACATGATGGTGCCATCAAGGTTTCTACAAGGAAATCTGATGTCTTCAAAATCAATCAAAGAGAGAATGAGATGTTGAGTGAGTTCGTATCCTGCTTCCAACTAGAATGAATGATTGGGCATACAAGCCTTCGCTTAGGGCTTCAATGAAGGAAGCTCAATAGATTCAAAGCAATTGAAGCAAAACTTGATCGAGTATCCCATCGTAGTTTGCGCGGATGTACACAACATGTATCATTCGAAGATCATAGTCGAGAATGAACAATTGGAGGCCCCCTCGAGACCGGTGTATCTAGCAGGCTCTTAGCAAAGGAATCGAGGCTCCCAGAAAGAGAGCCAAGGACATGAAAAGAAAGGTATCAACCGTACATAGAAAATTTGAGAAATATCCTGAGGCGTAAATACCTCGAAGTGACAAAAGAATGGACCTATGATAGAATCCTCGGGGATTCGTGAACAAAGCAGGCTTCGAGACACATGCAGGGCCGGTACAGGCACCCCGACTATCTGAGTACAACTCCAATATTGATTTTTCAGACATCGTATTGGATATAAGTAAAATTAGGGACACCAGGTGGCCAAGACCCGTGCTATCAGATCCTTCACAGAGGAACCCCAACTTGATATCCTCAGTGACCGAACTAAAAACCCATTTCGGGAAAGAGAGGCAAACAATAAATATGAAATAGAGGAACCACGACACGTCATCCAGAGGATTATTGGTGGAGTCGACATTACTCGAGGATCCATTTTTAAGCAAACAAAAGTGTCTATCACCAGGGAAAAGCGCACTCGGAGCTACTTACCTGAAGACACCCTTTCATTTAGAGAAGAGGACATCGAGACCTTGTATCAACCTCATAATGACATACTGGTAATTTCTTTTCTTTTAAATAAATTTCAAATAAAATGTGTGATTGTGGATCCAGGTAGCTCGGCCAACATCATTAGGTCGGGGGTGGTAGAGCAACTCGGGTTGCTCGACCAAATCGTGCCCGCCTCTCGAGTCCTCAACGGATTCAAAATGGAAAACGACGCTACAAAAGGGGAAATCATCCTCCCAGTCAACATGGCCGTTACAATTCAAGATACAATGTTTCATGTCATCAAAGGTGACATGAGATACAATGCATTTTTTGGAAGGCCACGGATTCACGGTATGAGGGCGGTGTCGTCGACCCTTCATCAAATGATGAAGTTACCTATGAAGGATGGAAGAAAAATAATATACGGGGAACAACACGCAACAAAAGAAATGTTCGCAGTGCACGAAGAGGCACCGACACCGTCTGCATCGAAGGTGCCAAAAAACAAGCAAACAGTGGAGTAGCAATCGCAATCTACATCCTCGGATGAACGAATATAGGACCGTGCCGCGTCCTCGGAACGAATAATCGAACCATATCGATGCTTGAATGCCACCACAGCTAAGGTACAATCCTCTTTATCTTTCCTTCACGTTTTACACTAACCTATGTGCAGGTGTTCGATTAAAAAAGTCAGAGCACCCTCCAGCTTGAAGGCCTTAGGTTTTATAGCATGCGTTGCACTCTTTTTCCCTCACATCGGATTTTATCCCGAATGGGTTTTACCGATGAGGTTTTTAACGAGGAAACACCCATATGCTACCTAAGGAGAACTCACCAAGTATTCAAGGCTTCTCTTCGATTAACCTCAAATACTGAGGGGCATCCCCCCGGGAGATCATTGAAACATGCCAAAGAGGGTCTCGACACGAGAACAATGTATAGGACCAAACGGTCACATGAACCGTGTCCACATAGAATAATCGAACCCTTGATGGTGAAAAATGTGTAGTTGTACCAAGTAATTGGAGAAGAATCTTTTATCAGAAAAACACTTCTCGAGTCAAAAAAGTTTGCTATTTTGACAAGAAACGGCCTCAGGACCAAAAATTTACCTACCACTCGGGGACTGTCCTCGACAGTCACCCCATCGAGCCACCAAACACTCGAAGCCATAAGACCTCAAGGGCTGCAACTTCAAGTTCGTAAGCCCTCCATGGGGAAATATCAACAGTATAATCCCTCCATGAGGCACCAATGCAAGCCCTCTATGAGGCACCAATGCAAGCCCTCCATGAGGCAATATCAATCCCGACTCGGGGACTGTCCTCGATAGTCACCCCATCGAGTCATCAAAACTCTAAGCCATAAGACCTCGGGGTCGGCAACTTCGAACTCATAAGCCCTCCATGAGACAATATCAACGACATAAGCCCTCCATGAGGCGATATCAATTACGACTCAGGAACTATCCTCTATAGTCGACTCATAGCCGTAAGACCTCAGGGATGGCAACTTCAAACTCATAAGCCCTCTATGAGGCACCAATGTAAGCCCTCCATGAGGCAATATCAAAACTATAAGACCTAAAACGAGACATGTACTAACTTGTAAGACCTTAAAAGGTCATAATCCCGATATCAAAGCAAAGGCTGTATATCGAACTTGTAAGACCCCTAAAAAGGAATACCTTCAATATAGACACCGAGGCTATCTCACTCGGGGAATAAAGACTACGGCCAAATACGATGACAACCGTCATAAGGCTCCGGAAAAACTAACGCGACTCGAACACGTCTGACTGTCGCCATAAAATCATAGGTTTCCAATTACATCAAAAAAAATTGAAAAGAACCAGTTAAAGGTCGTACCGATCTAATGCGTAAGAGCCCAATTCACCAGCTATACTAAAGTACGTGCCGACCTAATGTGTAAGAGCCCAAGTCGCGACCTGCACTGAAGGTCATATCAAACTAACACATAAGAGCCCAAGTCATCAGCTAAAGGGTGTACCGACCCAAAGAGCCTTAGGGCCGATATAAAAACCTAAGGGCCGATGAGCACGAGTCAAAACCCGTCTCGGAGACTGAGCCCTAAACAATTAACCAAAGGGCCTCAGGGCCAAATGCGTAAGAGCCCAAGTCGCCAGCTACAGGTCATACCGAACCAAAGAGCCTTATGGCCGATTTAAAAACCTAAGGGCCGATGGGCTCGAGTCGAAACCAGACTCGGAGACTGAGCCCTAAATAGTTAACTAAAGTTCCTCAGGGCCAAATGTGTTAGAGCCCATGTCGCCAGATACATGTTGTACCGACCCAAAGAGCCTCAAGGCCGATTTAAAAACCCAGGGGTCTATAAGCTGCAGTTGAAACCCATCTCGGAGACTGTCCTAAAACGGTTAACTAAAGTGCCTCAGGGCTAAGTGCAAAAGAGCCCAACTCGCCAGCCATATCAAAGGGCGTACTGACCTAATGTGTAAGAGCCCATGGGCCAGCCTAAAAAGCCTCAGGGCCAATTTATAAACTCCAAGGGTTTCATCTCAAAGTACAATACATCAGGCTAATTATTGACAAGCAAGTCAGAAAAACCAAAGAATCTTTTCATATATATATGTGTGTGTGTGTGTGTGTGTATTACACATATGCAATTGAAATGCTCCCACATGAGTCTTTTCAAGGAACAAGGAAGGAAAACCTAGTCTGCTCTAGGGACTAGCTCCCTCGGAAGCCTTCAAATATCAGCATCGGCACCGAAAGAAATAAAAAATGTGGTGTCGATCTCGTCCGCATTGGCCTGCTTTATCTCTTGAGAAAAATCAAAGTTCCTAGAGTGAATCTCTTCGAGAGTCTCCCTCCGGGACCTACAAAGGACATATCCTTTGCCCATCCTCTGTTTGTCAAAAGCTACCCTCAGCCCATCCCGAGCATCAGCATCATCTTTCAAATAAATTACCACTTTCTTATCGTCCTTTGCTCAAACTTCCTCAGCTTTAGACCGGCCGTCCACGACTTGGGCCTTCATATTCAAAAGATCAGTCTCGGGCTTGGAAATCCTAATCATCTGAGTTGAGCTATCTTCTCGAGCATTTCAGAGTTGTATCTTGAGGGCAGCAGCCTTGGCCAAAGCATTCCTTTAGGCCACTGCATGAACGCCTATCTAAGCCTTCAACACATCGCATTTGGAATTAATATGCCCGACTTCACCCAGAAGGCGTTCCAAGGTGTTTTTTTCTCTATAACTGAAGCAATAAAACATTAATTCCTGAAGGCAAGAAAGTAAGCACATACTCCCTCAAAATAAGGATTACCTATTGCTCAATATGGCATTTGTAATCTCGGCCTCGATTCACCTCCAATAGAAGGCATATCAATTCTTTTGCTTTCTCATGTCTCGAAATTTACGTATATTTTCCTAGTTTTGTAAGTTACAATATTCTCCTTATTAGGACTTCATATTCAATTGAGTATTTTCTTCTTTCAGTGAAGATAGAAAATAGAGTATATATACTGTATTATAGTATTTTCTTTACCATCGAGCTATAATCGATGGGCAGTCCCATATTGGGAAACCTCTGATAAGATGGTAAGCTATATACCGAGCCTACTGTGGCCGAACACCTATGAGCAAGCCCAATTGATCGAGATATAGAGTTTGTTATGGTCGAGCGCCTATGAGCGAGCCTACTACGGCAGAGCAGTTATATATATACCGAGCCTAACAGGGCCAGATAGTTATTTTACTTACTATATTGAGACAGTTTACTCAGTATCTGCAGGTAAGCATATTTTCAGATTATCTTTGACTCCCAGTTATTTTCAGTTATTATATTATAAGCTCAATTTCAGCTTTCAGTATATTTCCTTACATACTCGGTACATTATTTTCTAGTGACGTCCATTTTCTAGGGATGTTGTATTTCATGCATGCAGGTTTAGACAGATACACGGATAGACCTCCTCATTAAGTGTTGCCCGAGTTCAGCTTGATCTGTATGCTCCATGCCTTTCGGAGTTGCCGGGTCTAGAACCTTATGTACATCTTGTATATATATTTATATATGTTATAAGTAGGTCAGGGAGCTATTCCGATCACAATATATCTATCAGTAGAGGCTTGTAGACATATTCTGTCAGTTAGTGTAGTATGATGGGCCTGTAGACCTTGTGTATATTTGGTTGGTTTCTCAGATGTAGTAAGTACGTCGACCTTGACGGCCCGGCTTTATATTGATATTTAGTCATCATTCGTCGTTGTCTTGCAATGTAGCCCATGGCCAAAGTATTACTTCTTATGTTCTGAGTTCCTTAGTCACAAGTTAGTACATAAGGATAGGTGAGGCACTAGGTACCCGTCTCGCCCCCGGGTTCGGGTCCTGATAGATCCGTGAGGACAATCACCTTTGTACCCATCAAGGACGGGCTGAACTTCTCCATAACAAAAAAAAATAGCAAGGAACTCTTTTTCTGTCACGGTATAATTGAATTGGGCATAATTCATGGTATTACTATCATAGTAGATCGGATGAAAGATCTTGTTGATACGTTGCCCAAAAACTGCTCCAACCGCCACATCACTAGCGTCACACATGAGCTCAAAAGACAAGCTCCAATTATGGGCAGTAATAATAGGAGTAGCTGCCAGCTTGAACTTGAGCAATTCAAATACTTTCACCCAATCCTCATTGAAGTGAAATTTGAAATCTTTCTCCAAAAGCTTACACAAGGGGTTCACCACTTTGGAAAAATCCTTAATGAAACACCAGAAGAACCCCGCATGACCCAAGAAACTCCTTACTCCCTTCACGGATGTTGGAGATGGAAGTTTAGAAATCACCTCTATTTTCTCCTTGTCGACCTCAGTCCCCTTCTTTGAAATCTTGTTGCCAAGTAAAACACCCTACTTGACCATGAATTGGCATTTCTTCAAATTCAACACCAAGTTCGTCTCTTCACATATTGCAAAGATCATATCAAAATTTGACAATCAATCATCAAAGGAATCCCCGACTATCGAAAAGTCATCCATGAATACTTCAAGGTAATCCTCTACCATATCCATAAAGATCGCCATCATACACCATTTTAAAGTTGTCGGTGCATTCCATAATCCAAATGGCATTGGCTTGAAAGAGAAAGTTCCATTGGGACAAGTGAAAGTATTTTTCTCTTGATCTTCCAGGGCAATAAAGATTTGATTGTAACATGAATACCCCTCTAGAAAGCAATAGAATGCATGGCCAGCCAATCAATCAAGCATTTGGTCAATAAAGGGAATTATAAAATGGTCTTTCCTTGTGAGCTTGTGTAGCTTCCGATAGTCCATGCACACTTTCCACCCGCCCGCCGTTCTTGTTCGAACAACCTCATTCTTATCATTATTGACCACAGTTATTCCCCCTTTCTTGGGAACACATTGCACCGGCGAAGTCCATGAACTCTCAGAAATGGGATAGACAACCCCGGCATCCAACAACTTTAGGATCTCCTTTTTGATCACCTCTTATATTTCTTCATTTATCGTCCTTTGATGTTCAACGGTGGGTTCATACTCCTGAAAATTAATCTTGTGCATGCACAATGCGGGACTAATTCCCCTAATATCCATCAATGTCCATCCAATAGCTTTCTTCCTCTTTTCTAGCACCGTAAATATAGATTCTACCTGCACGTTAGTCAAACAAGAGGAAAGAATAATCGGTAAAGTAGAACAAGGGCAAAGGAATTCAAACCTAAGATGCAGAGGCAATGGCTTAACTCCAAAACAAGAGTCTCCTCGAATGAGGGATTTGTTTGAGGAGTCTTCTGATTTTCATGATCCAAGGACAATTTGTGTGGTTCATAAGTGTACGACCCCATTCCTTGCAACGAGTTTACGCATTCCACAAAGTCATCCATCTCATCATCATCAAGGTTAAGCAAAATGGCCTCAAACGTATCATCATCATTCATCATGGCACTAGTATCATCAATGATCACATCGGTCACCAAGTCCACAAACGAACACACTACAGTGCTATTTGGTTGCCTCAACGATTTACATAAGTAAAAAACCACCTTTTCATCACCCACCCGGATATGGAGTTCGTTGGCTTCCACATCAACAAGAGCCTTCCCCGTAGCAATGAAAGGTCTACCCAGAATAATCGGCACCTCATAGTCCACTTCACAATCAAGAATCACAAAATCCGTTGGGAGAATAAACTTGTCAACTCGAACCAATACATCTTCAATCAAACCCAATGGTCTTTTCACTGTCCGATCGGCCATCGGTAATCTCATAGATGTGGGTCTTGGTCGGCCAATTCCCAATCTTTTGAAAACTGATTAGGGCATCAAGTTGATATTTTCCCTAAGATCACAAAGAGCCTTTGCAAATTCAGCACTTCCAATGGTACAAGGAATAGTAAAAGCGTCGAGATCTTCCAAATTCAGCACTTGGTGAGTGACTTTGATAGTTTCAAAATTCATTGATATCTTCTATGTCACCAAGTCTTTCATAAACTTAGCATATTTGGGAATTTTATCTAAAGCATTTGTTGGCCCAAGTGAAGGTATGTTTTGAAGATTGACAAAGGAAGCTCAGGCATGAACCAGGTTCATCCCTTGTGTGCATAAACACATGCAGATTCGAGCATATGGGATGCACTTGAAGGAGATAAGCTTAAATTGGTATATTTTATATCTCCTTATCAAAAAGGTTGCATAATTTATAAGGAGAAGGGCTCATTACTCAAAGAGAACACTATCCAAGATAAGGGAGGAATTATAAGTTGAGATCAACTACAACTCTTCCACCAAGGAAGAGTAGCATTAGAACTCAAGTTATTTCTTCATATACTAACTCAATATTTTGTAGGATATTCTCATTTTATAGGTACACATAAAAGATAAATTTAAACGTGAGTTGAGAGAAAAATAGCAAGGCATTTTGCAAGAAATTCGTGTGTGATTCAAGTGTGCAAACCTGAAGCTACATGAACTAGATAGAAGAACCAGTTCCAAGTGTCTGTCTTTTAATCTAGTTCAATTGTAGTAGGTATCTTTATATTATACCTTTCATCTCTATCTAGAGGCAATTGTAATAGAAACACTGAGTATTCAAGTTAGAGTTAACATGAAGTTGTCGCAATAGTTAGAGGATGGTTGCCACGACGTGATTAGAGTTAATCCTTAGGCTTACAAAAGTGTTTTGTAACTGCAGTTTTGGCTCAGTGATTTAGTGAGTGATTGAGAAAATCCTACTTAGAAGTAGGTCGTGGTTTTTTCACCTTTTGAGTCGGGTTTTTTTCAAGTAAAAATACTTGTGTTCTTTACTTTTCCCATTTACTATAGTGGAGTATTTGGGAAAATCTACTGTGATGTAGGTCCTAGTTTTTTCACCTTCCGAGCCGGATGTTTTCCATGTAAAAATACTTATGTTCTTTAGTTTTTGCAGTTACTATTTCAACAATAGTAGTTTAAGTAACACTTAGAAGAACCAGGTCCTACCATAATCAGTTCAAGAGAAAATTTGGACACCACACAAATCACACCCCCTCTTGTGTGGTATTGAAGTTAAAACATCAATTTGTATCAGAACGGGTTATCCTTTAAGGGGATAACACCTTAGGAGAAGATCGAGATGAACGCACGACCTGGAAACTAGGAAAGGCAATCCACTTCTAGACCACTAGTCTTCAATGGCTAGTACTACTCGTAGTGCAAGAACATGATGAGATATCACATCATATGAGAAGACTATGGGTTGTGGGACGTCATCACTAATGGTTCAGAAAATCTTGATAATGGTTCTGCTAGTTACTTGGAGAGCAATATCACTGCCCTTCAGGAATCAAACAAAATTTCCACTCTTACATTGGATGAGCTATCACTGCCATTCAGGAATCAAAGAAAATTGTCGCTCTTACATTGAATGAGCTAATTGGAAATCTCACTGCTTATGAACTTAGGAGGCAAACCATGAGATGGATGCACCCAATAAGGAAAGGAGCCTGGCACACAGTATCACTGAAGGTTCTGATCTAGAAGATGATTAAATGGGTATGATCACATAGGACCTCAAGAAGTACCCAAGGAGAGTAAAGGGTCCTTCAAGAAGTGGGAGCTACAGCAAGACAAAGGTTCTTGAAAAGCAAAACAATGAGGGATGCTACAAGTGTGGAAAGACTGATCACCACATCAAGAACTACCTCAATGGGAAATTGAATGGAAGAAGGAAAGAGTTGAATGAAGAAATAGGAAGAAGGAACGGGTTCAATATATTGCCTTACATACTCGGTACATTATTTTCTAGTGACGTCCCTTTTTTGGGGATGTATTTCATGCATGCAGGTTCAGATAGATACACGGATAGACCTCCTCATTAAGTGTTGCCCGAGTTCAGCTTGATCTGTAAGCTCCATGCCTTTCGGAGTTGCCGGGTCTAGAACCTTATGTACATCTTGTATATATATGTATATATGTTATAAGTAGGTCAGGGAGCTATTCCGATCACAGTATATCTATCAGCAGAGGCTTGTAGACATATTCTGTCGGTTAGTGTAGTATGATGGGCTTGTAGACCTTGTGTGTATATTTGGTTGGTTTGTCAGATGTAGTAAGTACGACGGCCTTGACAGCCCGGCTTTATATTGATATTTAGTCATCATTCAACATTTTCTTGCAATGTAGCCTATGGCCAAAGTATTACATTTTATGTTCCAAGTTCCTTAGTCACAAGTTAGTACATAAGGATAGGTGAGGCACCAGGTACCCGTCTCGCCCCCGGGTTCGGGTCCTGATAGATTCGTGGGGACAATCACCTTTGTACCCATCAAGGACGGGCTGAACTTCTCCATAACAAAAAAAATAGCAATGAGCTCTTTTTCTGTCACGGTACAATTGAATTGGGCATCATTCATGGTCTTACTATCATAGTAGATCGGATGAAAGATCTTGTTGATACGTTGCCCAAAAACTGCTCCAACCGCCACATCCCTAGCGTCACACATGAGCTCAAAAGGCAAGCTCCAGTTATGGGCGGTAATAATAGGAGTAGCTGTCAGCTTGAACTTGAGTAATTCAAATACTTTCACGCAATCCTCATTGAAGTGAAATTTGAAATATTTCTCCAAAATCTTACACAAGGGGTTCACCACTTTGGAAAAGTCCTTGATGAAACACTAGAAGAACCCCGCGTGACCCAAGAAACTCCTTACTCCGTTCACGGATGTTGGAGATGGAAGTTTAGAAATCACCTCTATTTTCTCCTTGTTGACCTCACTCCCCTTCTTTGAAATCTTGTTGCCAAGTAAAACACCCTACTCAACCATGAATTGGCATTTCTCCAAATTCAACACCAAGTTCGTCTCTTCACATATTGCAAAGATCATATCAAAAGTTGACAATCAATCATCAAAGGAATCCCCGACTATCGAAAAGTCATCCATGAATACTTCAAGGTAATCCTCTACCATATCCATAAAGATCTCCATCATACACCATTGTAAAGTTGTCGGTGCATTCCATAATCCAAATGGCATTGGCTTGAAAGCAAAAGTTCCATAGGGACAAGTGAAAGTATTTTTCTCTTGATCTTCTGGGGAAATAAAGATTTGATTGTAACATGAATACCCTCTAGAAAGCAATAGAACGCCTGGCCAGCCAATCAATACAGCATTTGGTCAATAAAGGGAATTATAAAATGGTCTTTCCTTGTGACCTTGTGTAGCTTCCGATAGTCCATGCACACTTTCCACCCGGTCGCCGTTCTTGTTCAAACCAACTCATTCTTATCAATGTTGACCACAGTTATTCCCCCTTTCTTTGGAACACATTGCACCGGCAAAGTCCATGAACTGTCAGAAATGGGATAGACAACCCCGGCATCCAACCACTTTAGGATCTCCTTTTTGATCACCTCTTATATTTCTTCATTTATCCTCCTTTGATGTTCAATGGAGGGTTCATCCTCCTGCAAATTAATCTTGTTCATGCACAATGCGGGGCTAATTCCCCTAATATCCATCAATGTCCATCCAATAGCTTTCTTCCATTTTTCTAGCACCGTAAATATAGATTCTACTTGCACGTTAGTCAAACAAGAGGAAAGAATAACCGGTAAAGTAGAACAAGGGCAAAGGAATTCAAACCTAAGATGCAGAGGAAATGGATTAACTCCAAAATAAGAGTCTCCTCGATTGAGGGCTTTGTTGGAGGAGTCTTCGGATTTTCATGATCCAAGGACAATTTGTGTTGTTCATAAGTGTACGACCCCATTCCTTGTAACGAGTTTACGCATTCCACAAAGTCATCCATCTCGTCATCATCAAGGTTAGGCAAAATGGCCTCCAATGTATCATCATCATTCATCATTCATCATGGCACTAGTATCATCAATAATCACATCGGTCACCAAGTCCACAAACGAACACACTACATTGCTATTTGGTTGCCTCATAGCTTTACACAAATGGAAAACAACCTTTTCATCACCCACCCGGAAAGTGAGTTCACTGACTTCCACATCAACAAGAGCCTTCCCCGTAGCAATGAAAGGTCTACCCAGAATAATCAGCACCTCATAGACCACTTCACAATCAAGAATCATAAAATCCACTGGGAGAATAAACTTGTCAACTCGAACCAATACATCTTCAATCAAACCCAATGGTCTTTTCACTGTCCGATCGGCCATCGGTAATCTCATAGATGTGGGTCTTGGTCGGCCAATTCCCCATCTCTTGAAAACTGATTATGGCATCAAGTTGATATTTTCCCTAAGATCACAAAGAGCCTATGCAAATTCAGCACTTCCAATGGTACAAGGAA
This sequence comes from Nicotiana knightiana, assembly GCA_005239525.1. Lineage (NCBI taxonomy): Eukaryota > Viridiplantae > Streptophyta > Magnoliopsida > Solanales > Solanaceae > Nicotiana > Nicotiana knightiana. Next base: position 73,595 of record ML416684.1, on the reverse strand, counting down.
TAGTAAAAGCGTCGAGAACTTCCAAATTCAGCACTTGGTGAGTGACTTTGATAGTTTCAAAATTCATTGATATCTTCTTTGTCACCAAGTCTTTCATAAACTTAGCATATCCGGGAATTTTCTCTAAAGAATTTGTTGGCCCAAGTGAAGGTATGTTTTTAAGATTAACAAAGGAAGCTCAGGCATGAACCAGGTTCATCCCTTGTGTGCATAAACACAGGCAGATTCAAGCATATGGGATGCACGTGAAGGAGATAAGCTTAAATTGTTATATTTGATATCTCATGATCAAAAGGGTTGCATAATTGATAAGGAGAAGGACACATTACTCAAAGAGAACACTATCCAAGATAAGGGAGTAATTATAAATTGAGATCAACTAGAACTCTTCCACCAAGGAAGAGTAGCATTAGAACTCGAGTTATTTCTTCATCTACTAACTCAATATATTGTAGGATATTCTCATTTTATAGGTACACATAAAAGCTAAATTTAAACGTGAGTTGAGAGAAAAATAGCAAGGCATTTTTCAAGAAATTCGTGTGTGATTCAAGTGTGCAAACCTGAAGGTACATGAACTAGATAGAAGAACCAGTTCCAAGTGTCTGTCTTTTATTCTAGTTCAAATGTTGCAGGTATCTTTATATTATACCTTTCATCTCTATCTAGAGGCAATTGTAATAGGTACTCTGAGTATTCAAGTTAGAGTTAACATGAAGTTGTCGCAATAGTTAGAGGATGGTTGCCACGACGTGATTAGAGTTAATCCTTAGGCTTACAAAAGTGTTTTGTAACTGCAGTTTTGGCTTAGTGATTTAGTGAGTGTTTGGGAAAATCTTACTGAGAATTAGGTCGTGGTTTTTTCACCTTTTGAGTCGGGTTTTTTTCAAGTAAAAATACTTGTGTTCTTTGCTTTCCGCATTTACTATAGTAGAGTATTTGGGAAAATCTACTGTGATGTAGGTCGTAGTTTTTTCACCTTCCAGGACGGATGTTTTCCATGTAAAAATACTTGTGTTCTTTAGTTTTTGCATTTACTATTTCATCAATAGTAGTTTAAATAATACTTAGAAGAACCAGGTCCTACCATAATCAGTTCAAGAAAAAAATTGGACACCACACAAATCACACCCCCTCTTGTGTGGTGTTAAACTTAAAACATCAATTTGTATCAGAGCGGGTTATCCTTGAAGGGGATAACACCTTAGGAGAAGATCGAGATGAATGCACGACCTGGAAACTAGAAAGGGCAATCCACTACTAGACCACTAGTCTTAAATGGCTAGTACTACTCCTGGTGCAAGAACATGATGAGATATCACATCATATGAGAAGACTATGGGGTGTGGGACGTCGTCACTAATGGTTCAGAAAATATTGACAACAGTTCTGCTAGTTACATGGAGAGCAAAATCACTGCCCTTCAGGAATCAAAGAAAATTTCCACTCTTACATTGGATGAGCTATCACTGCCATTCAGGAATCAAAGAAAATTGTCGCTCTTAAATTGGATGAGCTAATTGGAAATCTCACTGCTTATGAACTTAGGAGGCAAACCATGAAGATGGATGCACCCAATAAGGAAAGGAGCCTGGCACACAGAATCACTGAAGGTTCTGATCTAGAAGATGATTAAATGGGTATGATCACATAGGACCTCAAGAAGTACCCAAGGAGAGTAAAGGGTCATTCAAGAAGTGGGAGCTACAGCAAGACAAAAGTTCTTGAAAAGCAAAACAATGAGGGATGCTACAAGTGTGGAAAGACTGATCACCACCTCAAGAACTACCTTAATGGGAAATTGAATGGAAGAAGGAAAGAGTTGAATGAAGAAACATGAAGAAGGAACGTGTTCAACCTAAGAAGAACAAAGGATCAACCAAGGCTATGGTTGTTGCTTGGGGAGAAAGCTCAAATAAAAGTTTGGATGAAGAAGATGGAGATGAACAAGCGCTTATGGACATTGGAGAATGTGATGAGGAAACTGAGGTAAGTGTAATTCATCTCAAAGACAAGATTAAATTTTTGTTTATAAAGGGCTATCTGAGTTACTTCTAATTTTAATTGATGAATCTAAGGATGTATGCAATGAAAAGGAACAACTGTATAAGGAATGTGTGATTTTGAAAGCAAAGTGTAAAAATCTGGAACTTAGGATTAGTGAAACTGTAAGTGAAATTACTGCTTTAAAGAACCAGGTACATACACTTGAGTCAAATGTCCTAGAACATTGATATGAAAATCTAAAACTAAAATTAGGAACATGTAAGAAGATAGTTGATTGCACACAACTCACTTTAGAAGAAAATGTAGGTAATGTAAAATATGAGTTGTGTAAGAAGGATGAGCAGGTAAGAATTTTGAAGGAGGACCTAAGCAAAGTCAAGCATGAGCTAAACAGAACTTGTAAATGAAATAGGTTCTCCGATGCACTTTCATGGCTACATGAACATCATAGTATCAATAGAAGAGGACTTGGCTTTGTGAATATGCTACCTAAATGGGATCCCAAAAGCAAGTACCTTACACTTCCTAAGAACAAGATTTGCACTCAATGTGGTAAAACAGGTCACTATAAAAGTGAATGCTCTGGAAAAGAAAAAGGCAAGTTAAAAACAAAGAATTTGTTCAAGGAAAGAATAGGCTACCATGTTGGGCTAAAGAGAATTTGATTCATCAGTTTGCCTATAGGAAGGGACCTCTTGGACCAAGAAGATGAATGGTTTTGAAGATTGACAATGGAACTCAGAGTTGAACCAGGTCCATCACTAGAGACATAAACACATGCAGAGTAAATGGCATGTGAGGTGCACAAACAGGAGATAAATATAATCAATGATCTAAATAGATATCTTCTAATCGAAAAGGTTTCAAATTGATAGGGAGATGGGCTCCTTATTCGGTAAGAACATAATCAAGATAAAGGAGGATTTAGGGAGTTGATACCAACTAGAAATCTTCCACCAAGGAAGAGTAGCATCTGAATTCTGATATATCTCTTTGTCTACTAAATCCTATATATTGTTCAGTGTTCTTATTGTACAGGTACGCACAAAAATAGATGAAAAACAAGAATTGAGAGCAAAATTAGCAAGGCAATTTTGCAAGCAGTTTGGGGTGAGATTTAAGTGTGCAACTCTGAAGCTACTTGAACAAGCTAGAAGAACCAATTCCATCTGTTGTCTTTTAGTCTAGTTTATTTGTGGTAGGTGATTACAAATTATACCTTTGAGCTTTATCTAGAAGCAATTGTAACAGGTACTGAGTGTTCAACTTATAGTTAACTTGAAGTTTGTCACAAATAGATAGAGGCTAGTTTGCCACAAAGGGTTAGAGTAATCCTTAAGTTCACAAAAGAGTTTATTTTGTAAATATTGTTTTTCTCATTGATTTAGTGAAGAGTTTGGGAAATCCTACTGGGAAGTAGGTCATTGTTTTTTCACCTTTTGAGCCAGGTGTTTTCCACGTAAAATTGTTGTGTTCTTTAAATTCCACATTAATTATTCCGCAAACTGTAGGAGTTGGAACACATAGAAGATCCTGGTCCTTCTGTAAATACTGCACTTGAAAATTAGTTACCACACAAATCACCCCCCCCCCCCCCCCCCCCATCTTGTGTGGTATTAAAATAGATAATTAACAATTGGTATCAGAGTGGGTTATCCTTGAAGAGGCTAACACCTTAGGAAAAGATCAAGATGAGTGCATCACGTAGGAACTTGGAAGGACAATCAACTANAGCAAGTACCTTACACTTCCTAAGAACAAGATTTGCACTCAATGTGGTAAAACAGGTCACTATAAAAGTGAATGCTCTGGAAAAGAAAAAGGCAAGTTAAAAACAAAGAATTTGTTCAAGGAAAGAATAGGCTACCATGTTGGGCTAAAGAGAATTTGATTCATCAGTTTGCCTATAGGAAGGGACCTCTTGGACCAAGAAGATGAATGGTTTTGAAGATTGACAATGGAACTCAGAGTTGAACCAGGTCCATCACTAGAGACATAAACACATGCAGAGTAAATGGCATGTGAGGTGCACAAACAGGAGATAAATATAATCAATGATCTAAATAGATATCTTCTAATCGAAAAGGTTTCAAATTGATAGGGAGATGGGCTCCTTATTCGGTAAGAACATAATCAAGATAAAGGAGGATTTAGGGAGTTGATACCAACTAGAAATCTTCCACCAAGGAAGAGTAGCATCTGAATTCTGATATATCTCTTTGTCTACTAAATCCTATATATTGTTCAGTGTTCTTATTGTACAGGTACGCACAAAAATAGATGAAAAACAAGAATTGAGAGCAAAATTAGCAAGGCAATTTTGCAAGCAGTTTGGGGTGAGATTTAAGTGTGCAACTCTGAAGCTACTTGAACAAGCTAGAAGAACCAATTCCATCTGTTGTCTTTTAGTCTAGTTTATTTGTGGTAGGTGATTACAAATTATACCTTTGAGCTTTATCTAGAAGCAATTGTAACAGGTACTGAGTGTTCAACTTATAGTTAACTTGAAGTTTGTCACAAATAGATAGAGGCTAGTTTGCCACAAAGGGTTAGAGTAATCCTTAAGTTCACAAAAGAGTTTATTTTGTAAATATTGTTTTTCTCATTGATTTAGTGAAGAGTTTGGGAAATCCTACTGGGAAGTAGGTCATTGTTTTTTCACCTTTTGAGCCAGGTNCAATTGGTATCAGAGTGGGTTATCCTTGAAGAGGCTAACACCTTAGGAAAAGATCAAGATGAGTGCATCACGTAGGAACTTGGAAGGACAATCAACTACTAGGCCACCACTCTTCAATGACCAGTACTACTCCTGGTGGAAGAACAGGATGAAGGATCACTTAATTGGAGAAGACTATGAACTATGGGACATAGTCACTGACGGTCATTTGGCTACCATGAAGAATACTGTTGCATGAGTAGATGTGCCAAAGACAAGAGCTGACTGCACAGCTGAAGACTTAAGAAAATTGGAAATGAATTCCAAGGCCAAGAAGTGGCTTGTGTGTGTACTTGGTCCAGATGAATACAACAGAATTCAAAGTTGCACCACTACCAAAGAAATTTGGGACACTTTGCAAGTGGCTCATCAGGGAAATGCACAAGTGAAAAGATCCAGAGGTACATTACTATATTCTCAATATGAGAATTTCTCTATGAAGGAAGGAGAGACCATCCAAGAGATGTACACTAGGTTCACTACTCTGACAAATGAACTAAAATCTCTTGGAAGGACTATCCTTGAAGAAGACTAGGTTGCAAAGATTTTTACAAGGGTTCTTCCAATCTCTTAAGAGAGTAAGATCACTCCTATTCAGGAATCCAAGAACATGGCAACCCTCAGGTTGGATGAGCTAATTGGAAATCCCACTGCCTATGAACTTAGAAGGCAGACAATGAAGATTTATGCTCCCAGAAAGGAAATAATTCTGGCACTGAGAATCATTGAGGGAACAGATATGGAGGAAGATGATATGACTATGATCACCAAGGAATTTAGAAACTATCTCATTAGGAAAAAGGGCATCTCAAGAGGTGGAAACTACAACAAGGCAAAGGCACCCGAAAAACCTACCAACGAGGGATGCTAAAAATATGGAAAACTGATTATCACATCAAGAACTGTCCTCAGTGGGGAGTTGAATGGAAAAGGGAAAGATCTGAACGAAGGAACTGGTTCATCCCCAGAAAAACACAACATCAACCAAAGTTATGGTTGCTACTTGGAGATAAAGTTCAGATAAAGAATCAGATGATGAAGATGGAGATGAGCAAGCACTCATGGAAATTGGTGAATTAGATCAGGAACCAGAGGTAAGTATATCTCATCTCAAAAACAAGATTAAGTTCCTATCCAAAGAAAAACTATTTGAGTTATTACTTGACTTCATTGATGATTCTGAAGAAATAAATAAAGAGAAGGAAAAACTATCTAAGGGGTGTTTAATGTTAAAAGAAAAGTGTAAGAACCTAGAACTCAGAGTAAGTGAATCTGTGAGTGAAAACACTGCTCTAAAGAACCAGATTCATCCACTAGAAACAAATGTCCTAGAGTTAAAATCTGAAAATTTAAAACTGAAACTAGGAACTAGTAAGAAGACAGTTGAAAACTCTCAACTCATCTTAGAAGAAAATATAGGCAGACTAAAGGATGAGTTGTATAAGAAAGATGAACAGATAAGAGTGTTGAAGGAGGAACATGGTAAGGTGAAGCATGAACTGGACATAACATGCAAATGGAATAAATCCTCTGATGCTTTAACATGGCTACAGGAAAATCACAGTACCAACAAAAGAGGACTTGGATTTGGGAGTCAACTTCCTAAATGGGATCCCAAAATCAAGTACCTGACTCTTCCTGAGAACAAAATATGTACCCACTGTGGTAAGACTGGTCACTACAAAAGTGAATGCAATTCAAAAGAGCAGGTCAGTCGAAAGAATAAAAGTTTTGTTCGAAGAAAGAATTGGTTACGAAATTGGGCTGAAAGGAGTTTAATTAATCCTTTTGCTTATAGAAAAGGACTAACCCCTGATTTTCTTTTGTAGGTTCAAGTGAAAAGAGGTAGCCAAATATGGTACATGGATAGTGGCTGCTCAAAACACATGACTGGTAACAAGGACCATTTCCTTTCATTTGAGGACCTCAAAGGAGGAAATGTCTCCTTTGGAAATGGAAAGAAAGGTGAAATCATTGGGGTTGGTAAGGTAGGTAAGGATGACACTCATTCCATTGAGAATGTCTACCTGATAGATGGCTTGAAATATAGTCTAATCAGTGTGTCACAACTGTGTGATAGAGGTAACTTGGTAGCATTCACGTCTACAAAATGCTTTGTAATTAATCTTATCACTAACAAGATTATTTTGCAGGGTAAGATAGTGAATAATATCTATATCATAGATCTGTCCACTCTTTCAGAAAATGAACTACCATGTTTATGTGTGTTGGACAGTGATCCCCTTCTTTGGCACAAAAGACTTGGTCATGCTAATCTGAATCAACTCAACAAATTAGTATCCAAGGACTTAGCGATATGACTTCCTAATATTAAGTTCAAGGAAGATAAAGTTTGTGAGGCTTGTGCAAGAGAGAAGCAGGTAAGATCATCTTTCAAAAGCAAGAAAACGGTAAGTACTACCAGGACGATGGAACTGGTCCATATGGACTTATGTGGTCCTATGAGAACATTAAGCAGAGGTGGTAAGAGATATGTAATGGTGCTTATTGATGACTATTCAAGATTTACCTGGACATTGTTTCTAACATCTAAAGATGAAGCATTTGACATGTTTACTTCCTTTGTTGGAAAAATACAGAAACAATTAGGAAATCAACTTGCATCAATTAAGTCTGATCATGGCACTAAATTTGAAAATGCCAAATTTGCTGAATTTTTTTACGAGCATGGCATAAATCATAAATTTTCGGCCCCTAGAACTCCACAACAAAATGGAGTGGTTGAACGAAAAAATAGGACACTTGAAGATATGGCTAGGACCATGCTTCTTTATAGTAAACTACCTCATAGCTTCTAGGCAGAAGCTGTAAACACTGCATGTTATATCATAAATAAGTGCCTCACAAGACCACTTGTAGAAGACTTCCTATGAATTACATAAGAGGAGAAAGCCCAATATATCCCATCTTGGGGCTTTGGGCTGTAAGTGCTTTGTGCACAATAATGGCAAGGACTCCCTAGGTAAGTTTGATCCCAGGAGTGATGAGGGAGTATTCTTGGGATATTCTTCACATAGTAAGGCTTATAAAGTGTATAACAAAAGAACTATGTGTGTTGAAGAGAGTGTACATGTTGTTTTTTATGAAACTAACATTCTCTTTGAGAGACATGAACAAGTAGATGAAGAAATTGGGCTGCTCAGAAACTCAGACCAAACTGGAGCAACACTGGAGGAAGGAACGGGTGATGGAACAGGTTCATCCATCCCAAACAACATGACAGGGGGAACTGAGCAACAAACGAATTTCCAAACCTCACTGGAAATTGTCGCTGATCTTGTTCCTTAGTAACAAGACACTGTGGGATCTTCAAGGAATACCCAGTTGGTTGTAAAACCACAGAGATATCAAAGCTCACACCCCATTGAGAACATTATAACTAATCCAACATCTGGAATCAGAACTAGATCCTCTTTGAAAAATCTATGCGCGTTTGATGTTTTTCTATCCCTGATTGAACCTAAGAATATTGTTGAAGCTTTGCAGGATGCAGATTGGGTAAGTGCAATGCAAGAAGAACTCAACCAATTTGAAAGGAGTCGAGTTTGGCATCTGGTACCTAGACCCTTTGATAAACCAGTGATTGGCACAAAGTGTGTATCAAAAACAAACTTGATAAATATGGAACAATTACAAGAAACAGGGCAAGATTAGTGGTTCAAGGATACATTCAGGAGGAAGGAATAGACTATAAGTAAACCATTTCTCATGTGGCAAGGTTGGAAGCAATTAGGATCCCCATAGCCTTTGCTGCTTACATGGAATTCACCCTTCACCAGATGGATGTCAAGAGTGCCTTCCTGAATGGCTATCTCAAGGAAGAAGTGTTTGTAAAGCAGCCTCTGGGGTTTGAAAACAAGGAGAATTGTGATCATGTGTACAATCTTGGCAAAGCACTGTATCGACTCAAGCAAGCTCCAAGGGAAAGGTATGAAAGGCTTTCGAAATTCCTGTTGGAACATGACTACAAGAGAGGTAAAATTGATAGCTCCTTATTCTTGAAGGAAAAAGGTAAAGTTCTATTGGTAGTGCAGATATATGTAGATGACTTAATCTTTGGGGCAACTTCTGAAAAGCTAAGTAAAGAATTTTCTAAATTAATGGGGAGTAAATTTGAAATGAACATGATAGGTGAGCTTAACTTCTTTTTAGACTTACAAATTAAACAAAATTCAAATGGAACTATGATCCATCAACAAAAATATGTGAAAGAATTTCTTATACGATTTAAAATGAAAGACTCAAAGGAAATTAACACTCCTATTGCAACAGCCATAAAATTAGATGTAGATGAACCTGGTTCATCTGTCGAGCAAAATTTTTATAAAGGAATGATTGGTTCATTATTGCATATTACTACTAGTAGACCTAAAATTGTTTTCAGCGTAGGGCTTTGTGCAAGATTTCAGGCTAATCCAAAGGAATCACATTTAACTGCAGTGAAGAGAATCTTGAGATACCTTAAAGGCACCAGTGACCTCTATCTTTGGTATCCTAAAGGTAGTAATTTTGATCTTCTGGGATATGTTGTTGCTGATTATGTAGGCTTTTTGGTAGATAGAAAGAGCACCTCAGGTATGGCACACTTTTTGGGCTCATGTCTTGTGTCTTTGGCAACTAAGAAACTGAATTCAGTAGCTCTATCCACTTTTGAGGCTGAGTATGTGGTTGCAGCCTCATGTTGTGCTCAGTTATTGTGGATTAAAAAACAAATGATGGATTTTTGTATAGAGGTTGGATGCATCCCTATCTTCTGTGATGACACTAGTGTTATAAATATGACGATGAAACCCGTTCATCATAAACGAATAAAGAACATAGATGTTAGACACCATTTCTCAAGAGACAACTATGAGAAGGGAATGATCTCTATTGAATTATGTGCTACTTATAAACAAATTGCTAACATATTTACTAAAGCACTAAGTAGAGAGAATTTTGAAAAGAACAGGTTAGAGTTAGGAATGATTAAGATCGCCTAATTGAACCAGTTCAAAACAAAAATGAAAAAAATATTGGCTAGAAATTATGAAATCTGTGTAAATAATCAAAATAATCATTGCTCAGTTTCATGCTATAAACAACATACTCTCTTGCCATGTATTAATATGACTCCTTGGTCACTAATGATGTTTTTCTATTTTTGAAAATTGAGGCTTAATCAAGAGATTCTAACAAGATGAACCTGGTTCATCGCTGCTGGTTCATATGACAGACGAGGTATGTGCTCACCACTATACACATTGAAATATTAGTATTTAATCATAAGCAGGACTCTATCTATAACAATCTCTTTCAAAACTATAGTCCTTATCCTTAATTTGAACCTGTTCTAAAGAGTCCAATAAAATTAAAAAGGCCTAGATCATAGGGTAGTCATAACCGTCACTTTACAACTGACACTTATGAACCGATTAGACTTCTTCTTGACCCAAATTACACCCGTTGTGTATTAATTACCCAAGTATTTAAAAACCCATCATCACTTCTCTAATTCTTCATTCATTGTTTTCCTAAGAGACATAATCGTCGAAACCATTTCAACCTTCTGCTCAAACATCTTGATCCTAATCTTCTTCCTTTCTTCAACAAAAATTAATCACAATGGCTAATACTTCACCACCTGCTTCATCCTCCTCCACCACACCTGACTACAGTATCACACTCAAAGATACTGGTTTCACCCCATCTCAATCAAATTTTTTGATCCCATCTCAATCGCATCCCACCACCCCTCAAAACATTCTTGTCCTATCTCCTCCAATCACTCCCATTGTTAAACCAAGCCCTTATCCAGAATCCAAGAAAAGGCATGTCAAAATGCTAGCTAGAAAAACTGTGGCTTCTGGCTCTCTAGCTAGGAAATTGAACGTGAAGCTTCAAGCCAGCCAGGCTCAAGATTCTGAGAACTCCAATGACTCCTTCAAGTAGGCAACTGGGGGGGGGGC